>JAODKN010000042.1:259185-274880 GCA_026774425.1 Petrocephalus zakoni | reverse complement strand
CCTTTGCCTCCTATCTTTCTCCTCTCCCTTCTCCTCCTATCTTTCTCCTCTCCCTTCGCCTCCTTTCTCCTCTCCCTTCTCCTCCTTTCCCTTTGCCTCCTATCTTTCTCCTCTCCCTTCTCCTCCTATCTTTCTCCTCTCCCTTCGCCTCCTTTCTCCTCTCCCTTCTCCTCCTTTCCCTTTGCCTCCTATCTTTCTCCTCTCCCTTCTCCTCCTATCTTTCTCCTCTCCCTTCGCCTCCTTTCTCCTCTCCCTCCTCCTCCTATCTTTCTCCTTTCCCTTCTCCTCTCGGCAGGTGACTGTGCAATAAGGCCTATTGAAAGCAGCGCCTTATCTGCGCTGGTGCTTCAGTGTTCAGCTGAGTTTTAGCTCAACGTGTGCATTTAAAAAGTTGGTTATTTTAAAAACAGCTTCAATTCATCCTTTATGTGTTTTATGGACACAGTGGAAAAACCTACAGACCCCTTTGATCTAGAACGGGTGCTTTAAAGTCAAAGGGCTCTAGATTTTACCTAACAGAAGCTACAAGGTAAAGTACACAACAGTGAAGGCAGCTGCAATGTAAACACCATTAACAAGAACCTAAACCGTCACTGTAAATCATATACAACATAAAATTACAGCATGATAATAACATATCTTAAAACCTCCAATTAAAAGATGTCTTTTATTGTAATGTCTGTGTTTAGTCTCCCCCTAGATGGTCCAACTTCCTCTCTCTTGGTCGTCTTCCCTCCTGCCTGACTGCATTTCTCTGTGTGTGCTTGGCTATTGACCTTTGTACAGTTTTTGAAATGCTTGTTTTTTGAAGTGAGGGTGTATTATCAAATATTGTATGTATGTTTCTTTTTGGCGCTGATGATAACTGTGTGTTTCTGTGGCTCTGATTTCTGGTCTTCATGGACTATAGGGCATAAGTGGTGTTTTTTTCATCTGGATGTACTCGTTTTGTGTGTAAGAATATGGTTAGGGAGATTTCTTACATTAAAATCATCCAGTGAGCATCTTCTGTGAAGACTGGCTCTCTGTACCAGCACCGTGTTCCTGTGCTCTCACAGCTGGGAATTTTATTTATAGCTTTGCCCGTCCTTCAAGCAGAGAACCACGTCACAAGCTCACTGGTAATGACAATTTCAAAGTCACAGTGTTAAATGTTGTAGTTGATGATTATAAGCATAGTAATCCGGGTAAGTAAAAAATAAAACATGTGAACAAAGAGAAGAGGCGTGTCATCTTAGGTTCCTCCCCTTCACTTCTATCTTTTAATATTTATGAGATGCTGTAGGTACTGGTTTCTAAGGCTAAGTTATTTTGCCTGGGAAGTGCAATAAATGTGGGCACAGAGAGGTGAAACTGACAAACCCAGCACTAGGAGAATCAGAACTGCAGATTTTGCAGAAAAACTAACATTGCTTCTGTCTGACATAAGAGCTGAGCAGATCACAGCAGTGACCTTGAGGCCAAACTGCATTCAAAAACTACTCCTGTGAAATTTTATGAATCACTGCCTGGAACTGAACAGCAATAGAGAAGCAGCCCCAACACAAACACTCGGACATACTGTACACCTGTGCTCACACACACACACACACTGCACCAAAAAGACTCACAGCTTTAGGATTTCCTGACCTCTGGCTGTGCACTTGGGTCTAGTTAGGGATCTGCAGATTTCATAAATGAAGTCTGTGTCTGAATTCAGGGGCTGCATCCTTCGAAGGGTGCGGTCTGCATAGCCTCCATAGACTGTGTCCTTCAAGGGTCCTTTAAAAATCCACGCAATGAATCTTGTTTGGCTGCCAAGCATGTGACGTCAGGCAGGACCCATCGGGAACAGAAGGGCACATTTCTATTCTGCATTTGAAGGAGCCTTTTGAAATAGGACTGCTTTGTGGCAGCCTTGTGAGGCGTTCCGTCTTCGAATGCAGCCTTAGAAGGACACAGCCCCTGAATCAGGACACTGCCAAAGCCTTTGCATTTTCTAACACAGAGGGACACTCAAATGGCATGTTCAAATGACTGTCACATCCGCTATGGGCCCCCCTCCCCCTGTGATGGACTACCCCCCCGGGGGGGAGAGGAGGGGTGTCACATGAGTTTGGACCGGCCAACCTCGCGTCCACATCTGACCAGAAATGGGTGTGTCGCTTACAGCCAATACCAGAAGGTGTCGATTACGTATCTCGTGTCTCTAAAGTCAGACTCTGGTCTGTGGTCAGAATTCCCACAGCAAAGAAAGGGCGTGAAATGATCCTGTTTGTAAATGTCCTTCAGCATCTGCTTGTGTGTGACTGTCCAGTGATGAACCTGCAGTCCATCCAGTGTTCTCTTCAGTTAGACCCCAAGCTCCATGGATGTTACGGAAAAGGAGTAGATGGCTTTTAGTTCCCCAGCAGGTGGCACCAGTATGCCATTTTTGAAACTGCACTGTTGTGGTGGATGCGTGGTTAGCTGGGTTGTTACAGGCCTCCAAGGTAACTGGTTGTGTGGGATGCTGCTGAGTTCTCCCCATGTTCCTGATGGTTTATCACAGCTTGCTCTCCCCAGAGGCAAAAAACATGCAATTCAGAGAACTGTTCAGGCTGGCTCACACTGTCATTAGAAGGTCGGCTATGATTTCAGCATTGGGGCCCGAATTTGCTGCAGGAAATAGTTTACCCTGATTTTCCAATAGAACTTTGATTTAGTTAAAGGGCCTGCTAGATAAATGAACGGGCAATTTTCACAGATTTTCGTTGCATGTGGTCCGTGATGTACTCTGTCTGTTTTGTGCCTCACTTGTTCTGGGTACTGGTGGTGTTTTGCTGTTGTAGTTCACATACACATATAGATTGCACAGGGCTTTCTGTACTCAGTGGCTCCCATCCGCAGGACGACGCACAGCTTTACACAATCCAGCTTTTGACTCGAGCTGAGTATTTTCTCTTCGTGAGTACTTTACACTCGAGCTGAGTATTTTCTCTTCATGAGTACTTCAGACTCGAGCTGAGTATTTTCTCTTTGTGAGTACATGGGACGCCTTCATTTTCATTGTCTCATTGTTACACGTACAGTCGTGCCCTTCTATGAATGATAATGGCACAAGCACACATGTACCATATTCCTAATTAGGATCACCTCCCATCGAAACAGACCTCCTGATACCTGCCAGAAAAAATATGAAAGTAACAGACAAGTGCAGTAATTGCCATCGTTCTGTGGAAAACAGTGCAGTGGCTTGGGCAGTTTTACAGAGACCTTAAATCATACATTGCATGGAGACGGAAGGTCTGTCACAGCTGCGCAGCCAAGGTGTGGAACTGCTGCCAGCTAAGACATAATGTTCTCTTGAGGCTTTGTTTACAGATACCACGTTTTCCAAATAAGGAAATGATTCTCTTTGCTCAAAAAAGAGGCAGGACACTGGAGAAGCCTTCTGAGATGTTTTTAAGTGGGATATCATAAATTAGTTAAATATATGTCGATTTTTTTCTTCAAGGTATTTTAATCAGTTTAATCCACTGAGAATGTAGTGAAAACAAATTTAAACCCTACAGAATGAATTTCCCTGAAAAGCAAATACTTTTAAAATTGCATAATTAATAACAAGTTATATGTAGCTCTTCGGCTAACATACTGGGTGGTGAAAGATCCGCAGCTGTGTAACTCTCGATCCCGGTCTGAGAGATGAATCGTGGGCTAGGTCAATGACGGCTGGTGATGCTGCAGTACAGCTTCTGCATTGGGGCGGCCAACCTCCCCCCCCCACCACTGTGATTAATCCTGTGAGGAGGAAAATAGGTTTGGGTGCCAGGTAGAGTTCTTCTACCACTTTAATGGTCGACTAGACGCTACAGCCATTCTGTTACATAAAATCAGTCTCAACACCCCACAGGAAAGGAAGCAGACATATATTTTACTGGGAAAAAAAAAAACATCATTAACAACATCATGAAAGTCACAATTTCTGATGATCGGGCAAACTCACCTCTAGCCAAGCTAGTTTATTGTAGCAGCACACAATTAAACAGGTAAGAGTGCAGAGTCATAGTCACTTAGGGGAGTTATGGAAACTGCTGTAGCTAAACAGGAATAACTGCCAGGCCTGGCCATCCGGCATTCCGGGCATTTCCCCATGGGCCTAGCGGTTTGTGGGCCTGCAAAATTTACCCTGGGTGACCCCACTAGGCAAAAACCTACTGTGGGAGACCCTTCTGCTTGGCCATATTTATCACGGGGAAGCTGAAGGCCAGGGCTGGTTTTTGATGCCAGTCCAGCCCTGATAAGCACTCGGGTGCGAGCAGAGAGCGGATGAAGAGGCTCAGCGTGAGGAAAGTTAATGTGCCTGTGCTTCTACATGGAAATGCGTTTAGTGGGTCACAGCTTGGCAGTAAAACTGCAAGATAGATAAATACACATAGTTAGTTTTACTTCCACAGAATTCCAGAATTGCTAAGAATAACATGACCATAATCATGTTGTTATCACATATTTCAGGAGTTCCGACTCTCCCATCTGGGGATTATCTGACACTGACCCCCCCCCCCCCATTCTCCCTTTATTTCTATTTAATTCAGTTTGGGGAACACAGCTACGGAAAGTGGTGTGAAACCAGTATATCTGTAGCGTTGCTGCTATGGATTTCAAATTGATTGGTTGGCTATGGAATAAAAAATAACATTTTCTGAAGGTTATGTATTGGAAATAAAAGCTCAGCTGAGCACAGTGCCAGTGTGAAATTCACAACCGCAGACAAAACCACACAAAAAAAACCCAACAAATTCTTTACCTAAAATGAAAGAAACTGAACACAGATGACCAGTCTGTCCGTGAGCATGTGCGTGATTGTTGTTGTTTAAAGGTCGGCTCTGATTGGCAGGCCAGGCCAACGGGAAATCTGCAGAATTCCTGCTCGCGCTACTGGGAATGGGAAATACAGCCGTGTGGGGTAGGTGTCCCATAATACTGTAATTGCACAGGCATGCCTTTAACTGTGCATGCAAAATGCCTCTGGAAGAATCAAACTAATCTGATCTGTGTAATACTGTCTTATTATTAGCAAAGCGTAGTAAAAGCAGTATAGTTATTAAACTGAAAAAATCTACAAATAGATAAATATTATGGAGTATAGCCGGAGAGCTGCAGTTAATATAGACTGATCAACAAATGTTGCAATCTTGCGAGTTGAATAAAACAGTTCGTAACGTTTTATAAACAATGAGTACAAGTCCAACTGCTAAACTAATTAAATTTGAATGAAATTTTTTTGACTGAAGCCAAGAAATTGTGAAATATTTTAAAATGCTGGGAGTCTGTGGTCCAGTTCGTTCTCGGGCACGGGGCCGGCGCTTACCGACGGTGTACCGAATGCTCTTTAATTGCCCGGAATCACCGTTAATCTCCGCTTCTCTGTCTGAGCTGCAATCTGGCTTCCTCTGAGACATGCGGTGTAAGTTATAGTTGCAGTTATACTACAGGGCAGGCGAGTTATGCGTGCATTGTGTTTGTGCTTATCAAATTTATTTCACTGTTTAGAAACAAGCTGGATCATGTTGAGGATAAGGAGGCTACATCGGGGTGCCCAAGTTTTGTGCAGGATACCGCGTTCACTTCCATCCAAGACAATAATTCTGATGAAAAGCAATAAATGCTGATTTTAGATTCACATACTGATTTTGCAGTTCGAGGTGATATGCGCTTGCTTTTTACTGAATAGTTTTATCCATTACCGATGTTAGGTTTGATACTTAAAGACAAAGTTATCGGGGGAAAAAAAATGAACCAACGTATTACAGAACACTGTCGCGAGCGCGGGTCGATCCGTACATAAACACGTGATCAATGACGTCAGACGCTTCGCTGGGACCACGACCACGTGACTGCTGTGGAGCCATAAGCCGCCGGGAACGGCTTCATTTATGTTGTCCACGGGTCAGGTGTTTAATCTGTTCTCAGAAATTGGAATATATTGGCACATCATCAGTGCGAAGAGTGTTTTTTTCTTACCCTCGTTAATTTACGACTTTAATTTTTTACCCGAATACGCTGTCGTAGACCAGTGTGCATAAATTGTGATAATGTCGTCGTTGAATGTACTATTTATTCATATATAATTATAATTTATATATAAATTACATTAGATATTTTTTAATTATATATATGTATATATAATTCAGGCAACACATTTACTGTTTGTAATGGGCTTTTCCCGTAAGACAGCACGTGGTTTCGCAAGTAATTTCAGCCGACTGGTTTGCTGCAGTCCAACGCATTGCCTGCCATTTAATTAGATGCTCCCCTTTGACCACCAGGTGCCGCTACTGCGCACTGTGAAGTGAAGCTTCGAGTAATGAACCCTTTTCCGACACATTTGGAAAGAAAGCTTCGTTGCTTCAGAAAGCTCTTAAAGTTTCAACCTCGCTATTGTCCATTATCGCATTATCTCAAGCATTTCCACCTCACTTCCCATTAAACTGAACAGACTACGTCTAGGAAAAAAATGTTGAACTTGAGTGCAGCCATGCGGTGGGTGATACCTCAGCACCACACTGCTCAGATGGATCTGGAGAAGTTATTCCCAGTGGCTTGAGGGCCAATCCTGCCACCAACCCCCAAATTTTCCCTGAAGTTGGAAGACCTGCTTGCTGGGCTGGATGTAGGTTAACATCATTCCCAGGATGAAACAATTGCAGGTTAAGGGCCCAGCAGAATATAATTGCTCCTGGCATTTATGGGATTCAAACCCACAACCTTCCACTTGCTAGCCAATCACATAGAGCCCTTTGTTTCTCTGAAATCTGACAGAAAGAGAAAGCAGACCGTGGTGATTATCAAGCCTTACGGAGAATGCAGGTTTTGGAGAGGCCAGCGGGAGCCTGCATGGAGACGAGCCCCCCCATCCTTTCTGGGGGGGACCTTGCAGCTTTGTCACCCTATAAAGCTACCAGCAGGGGGCGTTTGTTTGTAGGCTCAGAACTGTATCAGTAAACCTTGGGAGATCAGATTTAATCATGCCATAATTTGACCCAAGCAGATGTTTTCTTTTCTAAACATGATAAAATAAATGTGAACCCAGTTAATAGTGAAACTTTAATAATCCACAATTCATTGATTTATGGTAAGAGCACCATCATAAAAAGGAGGACGTAACGTCTACAAATATACTTGTTTCAAGGCATTTCAGCAAATGTAAAAACAGGACGCTGTCAGCAAACCCCACCACTTCCTTATTGTTACGTTTTGGAAAATTTGGATAGTGACCTTTAGCATTTCAATTAAAATTTTGTCAGTGTAAACAAATAAATAATTATATACAACTGGCGTCTAATTTTTAAACAAAAACATTTGAAGCAAAACGAATAATTTACAGAAGAAATTATAATACAATCTTATAAACACTTTATCCCTCTAAAGTAATTAAAATATAAAAAGCTAGCAAACTCATTTGTTTGTTTTTTTTTTAGATTCTAGGATTACCTAAAACACAAACAGGAATTTACTAAAAACAGAACAAAAATTATTTAAGTACTCATTCGAAGTAACAGAAAATGATGTAATAACCATCAAAAGCTGTGCAATCAAAATGGAATGCTCTGATACTGTATTAATGAGGAACTCCTCAGTTACTAAGTGAATTTCACCGTGTCATTTATGGGCACAATGTGACAGGTAGCATTTGTTAAAAATAAAAATACGACCACTGGCAGACAACCGTGCAATTAAATCCTAAAAAAAGAGAAGGGTGGTTTTATAGCAATCAAAAATGAGAATAAGTTCAGTAAAAAATGTAAAATTCACCCAGGCATATATTTGTAGAAAAAGTATGTATAATGAAGTTTACGGTATACTGCAGGCGTATGAAATTCTGATCTGAAGGCTTCTGTCCTGTTTGGATTGTTACTGGAAACATAAGTTTCTGATTTATTAGGTGGAGCAGGAGTTGGTGCTAAGGCTCATAAAAAGGCCGTAGGTTGAGGTGGTGGTGGACGAAGAGCATGTATTAAACCGAAAGCATGCTCTGTGCATTTCTGCATCCCTATGGTGTAGATTGAGAATAGAGCCCTGGATCATTTTCAGTCCTTTGTGTGACTTTGTAAGTCTGGCGTCTGGGGGCTGGAAATCTCTACTTCCAGCTGACAGGACCTAGTTGTCTACAAAAGGGAGAAAACCAACAGAATAAAAACACTAGTTGTAATCATTACAATAAATTAATATTTAGCTGTGATTGTTCAGCTATTGTGAGTAAATGTAAATAAAGCAAGAATGGGACTTGGGGCCTGTTTCACAAAGCAGGATTTCTGGCTCAGCCGGATAACTTGTAGGATTTACGGTAGTCTGGGCTAAACATAAGCAAACAGATAAAGTCAATTTAAACTGGGGCACCTTAAATCTGACAAGTTATTTGGCTAAGCTAGAAATGCTGCTTCTTCAAACCGGCTCTTTGACACCAAAACATAACAACAACAACAAATAATATGTAATACAGCTAATAAAGGTAGCCTTGATCTCACCTCTACACTCATACTTGAGGTCTGAGAAGAAGACCAACTCTTGGGAGAAGACAAAGAGGCCCAGTCTTCCCCCAGCAAAGGTTCTGTCATAGATGGGGCCAGAGTCGGCCATTATCTGCTTTCCTTCATAAACTACCACCCTGTCAAAGTCGAGAGTAGCAGTTAAACAGTATAGCGTCAACATGGGTTGATGTGATGTTTGTGTATATGTATGGTTGGGTTGATGGCCAATTCTTTCGCTGGTACTTGTGACCAGTGACATGGTGTATTGCAATAGCAATAAAGGGTTTCTCATCATCATCATCATCATCATCATCATCATGTTGCTTAAACAGCAGAGTGTTTAAGCGGGAAGCATAATGAACGAAATGTCACCCAGAGGCTCTGTACCTAATGAAGCCGGTCTTGGGTCTGTGTATGAGATGCCAGCGATAGGCGGTGTAGTCCTTCCAGCCAATGTTATTGGGGTCATGCCAGAGGGTGCGGACCTGCTCATAGAGAAAAAAACACCAGGACAGGACACGTCCACTGCATGACTAAACAGCCAACACGTCTAACTCCAAGATCTCCAAAATGAAAGGCTCTTCAAACATGGCAAATGTAAGAACTCGTTCTCTGAGGCCAGGTCGGAGTTTTGGCCCACCTGCTGCTTGGTGTTGCCCGTGTGCCACAGTGCGTTCCTGAGGCTCTCTCCAGTGCCTGTAGTGGAGTTGACCACCTTGAGGGAGACGCCGGAAATGCCAAAGGCCTTCGAGGGCTTCTCCTCCCAGTAGGTCTGTGTGATTTGCTTCCACATGACTACGTAGAAGCGCCGACTTGACTGGTAGCCGAAGACGAAGCCGGCATAGTCATCATCCCGATCCGTGTTAACGTAGAAGGTGCCGCTGAAGTCCACTGCATTGAACACGTCGAAGCCTGTCGCAAGAGCAAGAGTGTTGCATCAGAGCATGGACACTGAGCATCAGGGTATAAGCTAAGCAGGTCTATCATAAGCTATGGTTCTGGGAGCATGATGCCCCATTTCCCAGCGATTTGCACTGGGTTCCTGACCCCCCCCCCCCCCGAGCAGCAGCAATCAGGCCACCATCACCTGCATGTCAGCATGAACTCACCCACAGCGATGCCGGGATCGGAATTAGCCGTCTGAACCAGCTCCTTGCCCTGGTTTCTCACCACCCAGTTGGGGTCAATCTGTGTTGTCCCCTTGGGATCGAGGTGTACCATTTGGAACTTGCGGAAGTCAGTGACGCTAATGGCATCATTCTCTGGGCAGGCGTCGAGGATGTCCGGGATGCTGTCGTTGTCGAAGTCATCCTTACAGGCATCTCCTCGACCGTCTCCTGAGGGCAGGTGGGAGCATAAATCTTTAGGATGACGTGCGTCTCCTTCATACTACAGACAAGGAGCTCGTCCCCCCTCCCCCCCAACTCTTAACTCTAACTCTTATGGCACTGTGTGAAATTTGCTGAATGACTTGCCCGTTTCACTTCAGTAGTGAAAGTTAGTTAGTGACTTTTAGGGCATGTGTGATCAGGCATGTTTATTTTACCACAAACCCAACTGACCACCTGTTTATAGCAATAATGCATCAAGTTGAGGTTTGTTTGGTGCACAAGCTCAATCCTGAGTCCTGCCTTTACACGCTCTCCATCCTGAGCCCTGTTCTAAAACATCCCGCACATTATGCTGTTCCTCACCGTCAGAATCCAGCTGGTCTGGATTTGGCACAAGTCTGCAGTTGTCTCGGTCGTCCGGGATCCCGTCATTGTCATCGTCATGGTCACAGGCGTCACCCCTGCCATCCTTGTCATGGTCAGCTTGGTTGGCATTGGGGATGTAGGGACAATTGTCCATGTTGTTCTGGTAGCCATCCTCATCAATATCCTGGTTGTTATCACACTGGTCTCCCACTAGGTCATTATCCTTGTCTGCCTGCAGGGGGCAGTGCCATCCAACATTAACTTAGCCCGTCATCTGATGTGATAAGTAGCTATTCCACAACAGGCTACATTATGAGAATTCCAAACAGTTCAAACAAGGACACTAAAAATTAGTCAGATTTTAAGGGTAAAACTGGAGCATTTGCCCAGGTGGTAAAAGAATGTCAAAGAATGATTGTCTCCTGCTGGTGATCAAAGATTCTCGTAGAGTTTTGCAGTCATAAAGAGGAAAAGATCTAAATTTTGAAAGAGCATTAAACTGAAATTGAGCTAATGAGTGTTAAAAAAACATTGTCACACCCCGACACCATTACCTGTCCTGGATTGTGGACCAGGGGGCAGTTATCGCACTGATCACCCACACCGTCCAAGTCAGTGTCCTTCTGGTCTGTGTTGTAGAAGTATGGACAGTTGTCCTTCTCATTCAGAATCTCTGAGGAAAAAGATAAAGACATAAGCAGGTTGGTAAAATTTAACTCGAGACAGTCACTCACTAAAGAATTATCAAGGGTTGAGTTCTGTTACACTTGTTTTAACTTTTATCCCAGTGTATACCAGTGTCCAGTAGAGCTGACGGGCTGCTTGTTTTTACAGAGGTTGCATGTGAAGAAGGTAGGGTTGAGGCAGACAGTGGCACCAGAAGACTCAGTACCAAAACAGGGGTGTGGGCTTTGTATGGATCTGGAGAAAACTCTGCTTATTTTGTTCAGCTGTAACATCAGCACCTCTTTTGGAAAATATTCTGAGCAGCAGTTTAGTAATGCATCCATTTTCTGTAATTTGCTTATCCTATTCAGAGTGATGGGGGGGTCCAGTGCCTATCCCGGAGGCTATGGGCGTATGGCAAGGAAACAACCTAGGATGGGGCGCAGGCCCATTGCAGGGCACACGCACACACCAGTCACACACATGCATACTTACTGGCAAGTTGGTAACCCCAATCAACTTCAACATGCCTTTAGACATGCAATCTCCACACACATGGAGCCATGGTGGAGACTCAAACCCTGGTCCCACAGGAGTGACGTAACAGTGCTAGCCACTGTGCTGCCCCAGTTTAGTAACCATGGGTAATCATATGAGAAAAGGCTCACCATCACCGTCGATGTCGATGGAACAGGCGTCACCCTCCCCGTTGTTGTCCGTGTCCGTCTGCGCAGGGTTGTGTTCGTACGGACAGTTGTCACACTGGTCGCCGACGTCATCCTTGTCATAATCAAACTGGTGTGGGTTGTAGTGTAGTGGGCAGTTGTCCTGGAGGGATCATGTTAGTTTGAATGAAACTGCAGAAATGCTATTACCAAATGATGGTGGTGATCTCTCAGATAACACAGGAGAACAAAGACGCGTCAGCATTACGCCAGCATACGTCACAGAAAATTGCGGCCAAGTAACTGTAGTAGCCAACTGACACTGTGAGGATGTTGCAGAAGTTAGCAGATATTAACATTGACCGCAGCAAGCTACAGATAATGAAGTTGGACAGAAGCCAAGATCAGCCCAGAAGAGGGAGCTGTTTCACCGTATAATATCAGGGATGCGGGCTCGTAGGGAAGTGGGCATTCTGGCATCTGCATGCTCACCCTTTCATCCACAATGTCGTCATTGTCGTCGTCACTGTCACAGGCATCCCCCTGTCCATCGTTGTCAAAGTCCTCCTGGCCAGAGTTGGGCAGATGGGGGCAGTTGTCCTGAAATTTGACGGAGAGACCAAAGTGCTTTAGGGACATACATATCTCCAGAGAAGAAGAGGACAGAACAGGATGCTGCATTTTTGGGAGGTATATCAAATGACTGAGCATATTCCCTTCCTTCCGAGGGGTTATAACATACACCTGAGGATGCTCCCTTCCTTCCGAGGGGTTATAACATACGCCTGAGGATGCTCCCTTCCTTCCGAGGGGTTATAACATACACCTGAGGATGCTCCTTTCCTTCCGAGGGGTTATAACATACACCTGAGGATGCTCCCTTCCTTCCGAGGGGTTATAACATACACCTGAGGATGCTCCCTTCCTTCCGAGGGATTATAACATACACCTGAGGATGCGCCCTTCTTGGGGGTTATATCAGAGACTTAAGACGACATGAAGTGCATTAGCAGACATACTGCCAACACATTCTAGGAGTGTTGCATGTGATGAAAGTGCACTTCTCTGTGCTTTTCTGAGATCTCCATTCTCTCCGGTCATGGCACCTTCTTGCAGTGGTAGGTGGCATTAGCGCCACATGCCAGGTTCTGATTGGGCCAGCCGTCCAGGTCGAAGTCCTCCCCGCAGATAATGCCGTCACCGGCGTAGCCGATCCGACACTCGCACTTATACATGGGGTCGCTGAAATGGCTGAGGAAGATGCAGCTGGCAGATTTGTGGCAGCTGTGGGTGTCGTCCTTGCAAGGGTTATGTGGCTCACACACCTGCAGGTGAAGACATGGAGGGAGCATGAGGGCTCTGCTGCTGCTGCTCTGTGTCAGAGCCACCAGGAGGAGGTCCTTTCAGGGGGTTATACTCTAAGCACTATAAGAGGAGCAGTGAGGGAAGGAGGTCCTGTCAGGAGGTTATACTCTAAACACTGTAGGAGGAGCAGTGAGGGGAGGAGGTCCTGTCAGGAGGTTATACTCTAAGCATTGTAAGAGGAGCAGTGAGGGGAGGAGGTCTGTCAGGATGTTAGACTCCAAGCATTGTAAAAGGAGCAATGAGGGGAGGAGGTCCTGTCAGGAGGTTATACTCTAAACACTGTAGGAGGAGCAGTGGGGGAGGAGGTCCTGTCAGGAGGTTAAACTCTAAACACTGTAGGAGGAGCAGTGAGGGGAGGAGCTTCTGTCAGGAGGTTATACTTTAAACACTGTAGGAGGAGCAGTGAGGGGAGGAGGTCCTGTCAGGAGGTTGTACTCTAATCATTGTAAGAGGAGCAGTGAGGGGAGCAGGTCTTCTTGGAAGGTTATAATCTGAGGCATGTGTCACGATGTAGGTAGGCATGGGTCGATGTGATGCAGACCTGCTTGCTGTTCTTGGCGGCCTCCACCCCCAGCCCATAAGGCTGAGTGCCTTTGTACCTGGGGGGGCAAGGTAGGCAGTGGAACCCGGGTTCCGTATTGATGCAGCGCTCTGTTCCAGCCACCCTGTAGCACAGGTCTGACACCATGTCGCACTGTGGAGACAGAGTAAGGTTGTCATTTCATTTCATTTGATTTAGAACATGAGGTAGCCGATGGTGACACTGCAATGGAGGGCGAGTGTTTTAGAGCTTTAGAGGGTATTGAAGCAGCCCTACAGACCATCATCTATTCTGCCTTAATGGATGATGCTGGGCTGGTCGTCAAGGTGATTGCCTGTGGTTCTTGGTGAACACACATCATGTCCTTGTTGTTACTGGTTACTGTTGTCCTGGATACATACCTCATTTACATCCTCACAGGAGGTACCATTGCCACGGAAACCCAGAGGGCAGGGACCACACTCCCAGGATCCATCAACACCAGTACTGCATTCCACACCAGCGAAGCATGGGTTTGAGAGACAGCCATCTATCAAATAAATGGGGTCATGATGATCTAAAGGGGTGTTGTCTACTGGCATGGGATCATCAAGTTATTTAGAGGGAATGCTCATGGAGAATGGGGTAAGTGACTGTCTAAAGAAACATAAGTGATGTAGATGGGTGTAGTGCAGGGTGTGGGTGTGGCCAGGCTCTTTTACTGATAGGATAACAGGGTAAGGGGTCTGGTTAGGGGCGTGGGTGTGGCCAGGCTCTTTTACTGATAGGATAACAGAGTAAGGGGTCTGGTTAGGGGTGTAGGTGTGGCCAGGCTCTCTTACTGATAGGATAACAGGGTAAGGGGTCTGGTTAGGGGTGTGGGCGTGACCAGGCTCTCTTACTGACAGCATAACAGGGTATGGGGTCTGGTTAGGGGTGTGGGTGTGGCTAGATGCTCCTACTAATAGGTTAAAAGGTATGAGTTAGGGTAGGCCAGTATCTCTACCTAATAGGTTAAGGAGGTTGGTCAGGGGTGTGGGTGTGGCCAGGCTTTCTTACCAATGGGACAGTCTTGCCTGTTGCAGGCCTCATTGTCGGTGGGTTCACCCATGCAACCTCGGCCCCCATGCTGGGGGGGTGGGCTGTTACATTCCCGGATACGGCTCTTCAGACCCCCCCCACAGGTGGCTGAGCAGGTTGCCCATGGAGACCAGGGACCCCACCCACCATCGACTGCGAGTAAACACCAGCGTATCAGCAGAGAGGGGTGCGGGGGTGGGAGGGGTGAGAATGGACAGAAGTGGAGAAGGTGGAGAGGAGGATTAACATCAGGCTTCCAGACGGGCGTCCAAAAGGCGCAGACTTGCCAGACTGCCGGCCGAAATCACCACATGTCATGCTGTCGTAATTGGATGGGAAGTAAACGGAATCCTGTCTGCACAGCCTGTTCACACACGAGGTAACACACACGTGTTAATGATGAGGCTAATGCTGAGCGCTTCAGAACAGGATCCGGATTCAGCAGGATGTTTATTAAGGTATGTACCTACAGGCTGAACGGCAGAATGGGTATAATGGAAATGAACACTGGGATTGTGAACCCACAATCAGATCCAGTTTCCAAAGCCCCACACCCACTGCTGACCTCAGCCCCGTGCCCTTAGTGGTGGCACGTGAGTGGGAACGAGGCTCTGCACAGCTGGTGCCGCTGTGTGTTTTTGTGCGCCTATGTGACAGCCCCTCACCCCCCACCATACTCACTGGGACATGGGTCCGCCTGGCAGCTCTGCGTTTCCCGGCCCATGCCCTGGCAGTCTTTACCCCCCCGCTGAGGCATGGGGGCATTGCAGTGCCGGATGCGTGTGACCTGGCCCTCGCCGCATGTCACTGAGCAGGAGGACCAGGGTGACCACAAACTCCACCCACCATCCTGCCGGACTGACAGAGTAACACGCAGTTAGCGGAGTAAGGCCTTAATACTGCCCATGTGTTCGCAAGACTCAGCTCCAGCTCAGCCGCATCTGCTCATACTCTCACAGCAATTGAACTGATTAGGTCAGGGGAATGGAAATGGAATAAAAACTATACAAAACTGTGTTTTTTGGCCGATGATTATGACTTTATGATCCAGGCAGATTGTGTAAGAAGTTGGCAGAAAAAAACTGCAACACGTCATGACATTTTTCCCTCCTTATGTTGTGGAAAGTGGAAGCCGACCTAGACCACCTCCACCATTCTGCTCCACTCCTACATCAGCCAGTGCACACTGGAGTAACCTGACCTAGACCACCTC
>JAODKN010000042.1:213972-228256 GCA_026774425.1 Petrocephalus zakoni | reverse complement strand
GGTAGCCGTAGCGAAGCGGCCATATAACCCACAGAATAAAGGCAGAAACTGTTAGCATGAGGTAGCCGTAGCGAAGCAGTCATATAACCCACAGAATAAAGGCAGAAACTGTTAGCAGGTTGGCATAGCAAAGTGGCTATATAACCCAGCAAAGCGGCTATATAGCTGACTAAATAACAACCATTTGCAGCATGTCACATCTGTGTCTGTTATTTTTCTTTATTATTTAAAATTTCCACAGAAATACTATATTTTGTGTTTGCATATGAAGACATATTGTCATTTGTGCGTATGTATATGCATGCCAAGACCACATTTATGCATCATGTTTTCAAAATTGGTGTTTTGTGTACTTGCATCTTTGGCTACAGATACCTCTCATAGCAACTGGCTAAATGATCATTTATGGCTAGTTTCATATGCTTTTTATGGAAACTCTGTTTCATCAGACCCCACATGTTTTATCTTTCATGCATTTGTCTGTGGAAATATGGTGCAAAGTGTATATGAAAAGGGAGTCTCAGTGCTGCCACAAATAACTGCCACTGTCTGGGATTCCCAGAAAGCTTTGGAAGTGTCTGGCCCCCCTGGAGCACCTCTGTTAATGATGGATATCAGAGCTTGTATATCATCCCACTGAGGGAGACGGGGGGATGGAGCAGGACTCCCAAACTTTGGCTCTGACGCAAAGACTCTATAAGCCAAGGCCTGGAAAAGTCATTAAATTTCTGCATTTCTCTCAGGAAAGCTGCTGGGAAGCTGCCCTCAAGAGCTTGACTCTTTGTGAAAATGATGGCATGAACCTGCAATTTTCCACCTCATACAGAAGGCAGTAGCTGGAACGGGCTACTTCCCAGGACAAGCCCGGGTCCAATTTGTCACTTACAGCCTATGACTCGGTCAGACTGAAGGAGGCCATGTCTCATGTCTCAGTCCATGCTGAACTGAACACAAGCCAGTAGGTGGGGTGCTGGGGGTCACATTTGCTGGCGCAAATAAATTACATTAAATAAATATGTTAATCAAAAACGGGTCAAGGGCAATAAATGGCGAGGGGGGGGGGGTGGTCTGGCCTCCAAGATGTGAATTCCTGAACAGAGAATCATTCCCAGATTTACAGGGAAAGGATTAGTGTCTAATACACCCTGCCAGGTGGCTATGGATCCAGAAACAGAACCAAATCCATCACACAGAGAAATACCCATCCATGAGAACTGAAGATCCAGGCTCCGGGGTGATAGTTAAGATCCTGATTGATTGGTGTACTTCCGAGACTCTGAGAATGAGGGAGATCGTTTGCTAGAACAACGAGCTGAGATCTGGGCTCTGGGGTGACAGTTGAGATCCTGATTGATGGGTATATACCTCTGAGACTGAGAATGAGGGAGATCATTTGCTAGAATGACAAGCTGAGATCTGGGTTCTGGGGTGACAGTTGAGATCCTGATTGATGGGTATATACCTCTGAGAATGAGGGAGAACATTTGCTGACGAGCTGAGATCTGGGCTCTGTTGAACAGCATCCAATGGTGGAATTTTAGCCAGTAGGTGGTGCAACGTGATTGGTCATCATTTCCATGCCTACAAAAACCTCAGCCAGTGAAACAACGCTGACCAGCCCAGGATTATGTACCCTGTTGTGCTTTAACAACTTAGTGGATATGAGAGTGCTGGGAATCTCAGGTGTGAGCAGAGAGTTAAGCGCGACGTGCACTATGCAAAGTCCATGAACCATCCAAGTAGGCTTGGGCGGTATCTAATTTTGCTACCATAATACTGCCCAAGTCTACATCTAACCAAGACATTTTCAAGCTCACATGATGCAATGCACAACAGAAAACGGAAAGAGGTGCTTAAGACAGACATGGATATTTATCAGTAATGATTGCATGGCAGTCAGCTTCGGAAAGAACACATTATTCATTCTGGATGCTTCTTTGAGCAGGATATTCAGCTCACTCCCAGTGTCACATTTCTCCCAGTAACTGTTTCCAGCTCCTCCTAGTGGCCAGGCAGCATGACGTGCTAGTATTCATTTCTGTAACAAATAAATAGAAATTTATGTTAAGCTATTTTATTGTCATTTTGCTTTGCCTTTCCAAGAACTGGCCAGGGACAGCAGATGAAAATTAGCCTATAGTCTGACTAGTTTACAGTCTTTGCTCTGTTTATTAAGGAGCACTGTTCCTGTCAAATAAAACAATAAAATAAAATAAATATATGGTGTGAGCTAATGTATCAAGACGTGTAGTCATATCCCATCACACCATGCCTGTTTTCTTCCTCGGGAAGGCACACTCAGAAGGTTTTGACTGGTTGATTTTGACTGATTTTGACTTGGTAAATGTGCATCAGCTACAGGCTGGCACCTTAAAAAAGGTGAAAGGTGATTTAAAAGCACAGAAAATATCAGCTCTGCTCACATTGCTGAGCATTAAGAAGATTAATGTGGGTCATTAACCCCTGACAATTTCATGTTTGACAGAAAATCAATCTAAATTCTCTGTCTCCGCAGATTTTTACTGTAACATTTCTGGAAGAGCAGGCCAGCTTAAGGGAGGGGGGTAGCAGTGCCCCCATGACAACATTTATATATGAGGGCTAAAAGTTTGTGTGCTACGGACAGGCGAAACACAAGCGCAAGCAGATTTTCTTGATGGACTATTAACGCAGGTGCGCTGGGTGGTCGAGTCACTTCAGATGGTGAAAGGCAAAGTTAACGACGGAAAAGAATAACCAAGCTTATGGAAACAAGACAGTATAAGCAAGAAATTATTTTCCAAGCATTTGCAAATCTGGATGATGTTAAAAATCAGAAAATAGCTCTCCCTAACATGATCTCACGTCTTCGTTATGAAACGTAATATGTCTTTAAACGAGTCCACAGGTCATTGCAGAAATTAAGGGTACACTTGAGTAATTAAGGGCTGTGCCTCCACGAAGGTGTGGTCTCTCTGAGACAGGGATAGATTGACTTCAGTTCAGCTTCAGTGCCGGGTTTACTAATGTTCCACAATCCAAAAGTTTGTGATGAGCTTTGAAAGCGGCACAGGCCATGATGCATTGCTGTCTTAGTCACCGAGTCTCACCCGACTGCACACTTTGGAGCATCTGCAGTGCCAAAGACTGCTCTCCATCACAAAGAGCAAACCACCAAATCATGGCATTTCTCATGGAATAATGGTGCTGCTTTGCATCTATTCTGAATCCAGCTGGGACTCACTGTAGCTGGGCGTGAGCCGCACTGAGGTCCAAAAGCACCTGATTCTGGGGTTTCCTGTACACTATTCACAAGCACACGCTCAGAGCACACTCAAATCTACACACATGCATCACACATACTGACCAAAAACGTCTTCTATAGCAGGGATACTTCAGGGATGGTGTCACATTTTAATGAAACCGGTGTAAAAATGAACCTGGGAGCAGATCCCTTTCATGTGCAGCTTCTTATGAGATAATGGAAACAAGCCTTCATAGATGGATTTAAACAAAATTAAAGGGAATATGTTTCGAATCAGATCACCTGCCATTGATGGATTTTTTTTGGCCCACGTTACTGGGGGATGTACTTCCGCTATGGTACAAACCCACTCTCATGCTTTACTATTAGAACACACCAGAATTTACACAGTTGCTCAGGACTGCCACCAGAATAATGACAGGAAATTAGGTCATTGGCCCTGTTCAGCTGTGCTTGGCTTTTGTGGGGGATGCTGATTGGCTGCCTTTCAACCAGCCTTTTAGAGCCTTCCAGCTGTACCTTCTCTGAGGCTTGCCCATAGATGTGCTGGAAAAAAATGATATGTTTTTCTGTAAGACTTTCCACTGCAGGCCGTAAATGGTCCTTCCAGGCAACCGCAACCGTGTGCGATGCTACGGAGACGCTTTGGTTCTGCTCCTCTATCCCAGGCACTGCTGAAGTGGCTATAATTATTAATCCTTAACAACCAAGCAGACACTTGTGTCCTAAATGCCTTACAAATACCCCCTTCTACCAGTTTAGCCATTTGGCTGTTTTATTGAAGCAGTTATGACTTGCTTAGTACCCTGCTTAGTGAAGCAAAAATAGGCTCTCTCTCTCTCTTTCTCTCTCTCACACACACACACACACACACAACACAAACTCCAGACATTGACCTCCATTCACATCCAAACACCAACTTCCATATGTAATGTTCAGTGTTGGCAGTAAAGTAGTTTCCACACTGGCTTGGATTTAACAGTATGGAGCTGAGTCACTGATCTTCTCAAAGCACACTAGAGGAAAAGAGCAGAGCAGAGGGGGGCAGACAAAAGTGACGAGGTCTTTGTTAGGGTCCTGTGGAGGCCTTTAAGGTTCTGTATATTAGAAGCTGGGCTTCCACTCCTGGAAAGCACACTGCCAACATTTTAGGAGTCCCCCTGACACAGCGACCTAAGGAGCTACAGTGCAAATGAGGAAGATCACTATGTGGTATGGAGCTGATCCATCGAGTACCAGTACCTAAAGTACCGTATGTACTGTAAATAGCCCGTCTCTGAGACACAATATAACTGCTGTCTTGAAAAAAAATTGCAAACTCAGAAAACAACGATAAACAAAGTATAAAAAAGCAATAATGGATGCGTGGACAAATGAAAGACCCAAGCTTAAATTGCGATTCTCCATCATTAACGTTGCACCCTTGTGATGTCTGTTCCCTGTCTTTGCCCATTTCGGATCCCCTGTCATCTGCTTTCTGGTTGTCGGTTTAAGTTTGATAAATCCCCTTTCGTGTGGTAATCAGCGCTTGTTCCCGTGCATTTCTTCCCGCCCGATATGACAACAAGAAAAAACGTATTTAGTATAATATACTAAGACGGCATGGGGTTGTTTTCTGGCAATAAATATTGCAGCATTTATAAAGCAAAGAAGGATGTCAACATAAATTTCTCACAGACACATTTAAGAGTGATTGATGAAAACGATTCTTGGAGAACACATGCAAAAGTGGCGGAGGTAGACTTTAAACTGATTTTTAAACACACTAGAAAATCTTGAAAAGGAGTCATTTAAATGGCAAAACTTAAATTCCCTGGTCATGTATTTAACTATGAAAATTCGCTATGTTGAAAAGCACATGATGTACGGGGAGATGTAAGCATCCTATATTTTGTTTGGGGCTAATATTCTTTAGCTTAGGCTGTGCCCACAGCTAAATAAACATAGTCGAATTCTGGGGCATCAAAATGAGTCGGCATCATGAGAGGTCGCAGCTCCAAATCTAATTTAAGACACCACCTCAGCGAGGAAGTCCACTTTCTCATTATCGTTATCGTTATCATTATTGATGGTAAGACATGGACATTTCTTCTGCAGTAAACATATGCTTCTGCTGCCCCCCTCTGGCGCACATTATGTACTGTGGTTGCAAGACCCCCAAAATTCTAATTCTTAAGTAGAAATTGTATATTTTGTGTTCAAGTCGTTCATTCTACAAACCCCAATGACTCAGAGACTTATGTGCTATTGTTTGTGATAAACTAAAATTTCTGATTTTGCAACATCCCAACACGCCAGACAAATGCAAACACAGAGTCTAGCACACTCATACTCTTGCACGCATACAAGAACACAGCCAAGGAAGTTCAGACTAATCAGGAAAATCTGTAGTCTGATATTACATGGTTTATTGATGATTCACTAACAGTAAAAAGATGTTCAAGGTAGCTGTACATAGTACAATGAAATCCTTACTTGCTGATATGGACAATCCAGACAGCAGAATGTTGCCCTGGGACCAGTAAAGTTAATTTTAATCTTAATGAGTACAGCTAGGCTGAGCTTCCAAAGAATGGCCAGTACTAATGTAAATTAGTATTGGAGCAAGACCTAAACATAACAGTGTTAGAACCTAAAATCTACTCAAAGCAGAACACCATGAGGACTGGGTTCCTAATAAACAGGTGTAAAACAGAAGCATCCACGTGAGCCAGGCAGTCATGGTAACTTTGGTTGCCATGGTTACTCTAGCTGACACTGACACTCACCACTGCATCCTCACTGATGCAGATGGCTGCGTAGGCTTCCTGAAGGCATCAACCTGCTCTTCAGGCTTCCCGAGAGTTCCCCTGGCATGTGCTTCCTGCAGCCCATCACATCATTACTGACAAGTAGGTCTATGATGGTGGCTTTCTCACCAAACTTTATGGTGTTGGAGCTGTGTTTGGGCACACAGTTAGGGAGGAACAGTGGTCCTGTGGGATGCCTGTGTTGATCATTGCCTGTGACGTCTCTCCTGCCTGCCCTGCTGCTCTACCACAGGTCACAGTACCTGCCTGCCCTCGGCATGGAGACTTGAATCTTAAAATTTGGACTGTGTAAATTAGGACTTTGCTATCCTGTTCATTTGACCTCATCTGCCAGCTCCTGGACAATGTGCTCCCCCTTTGAGTCCCGTTCCTCCCAAGGCTTCTACCTTTTAGGGAGTTTTTCCTTACTACTGTTGCCTCTGCTTTGCTCTCTGGGGGGCTTTGGGCAGGGATATTGCAGAGCTCTTTGACAAAACATAATGTTGTGCAAATGTGCTATACAAATAAAATAGAATTTAAATGAATTGCATTATGGTGCAAGGTGTTTCTGCTCACCCATTCTTGCTGGGGTCTGCAGAGAGAGTGTGCACAAACTGCAGGGCTACACCCGACAGTGAAGAACTCGGTTCTGAGTCTGCATGAGACTGCAATATGAGAAATTAATCAGGTCGATGAGTAAAAGCCTAGTTAAGCAGTTTTTATTCTCCCAGGGGTCCAGGGTGGTTCAGAGTGCCCGTGATATGAGGTCTCCCATGGACCTGCTGTAACAGCATACACACTGAAGGGAGACAGGCTGGCTGAAATGATGCTTCTCATCAGTTCCAGCACCAGCCCCTCCACCAAAGTCTAAAAGTGGCGTGCCATCACTGAGATCAGCCCACATATCTGTTCTGTGGAATTAGGATAACTGTGACTTTAATGGGTGAAGGAAGAAGCAGACGCAGCCCCTGATTTGCCACTGTGTGTTTTTCAGACCTGGAACCCCCTGCAGACTGCTGTTTCACAGATGTCGACTTGCTTAAAAGTACTCCTCACTTCACTGGCAGAAACAGAGAAAACTGTTTAGGTTGGCACCTTTGGGGCTCACAGAGCATCCTTGTTAGCAGCCACAGACATCTGTCAGCTCACCCAGGACTGAATTTCAGCTGACGGGTTTGGTTTGGGTGTTGATCAGTCATCTGTGAAAGTCAGAATGCTCTGCCATATTTGGAGAGACATGAGCCATGCACTCACTTATTTTTGCAGAAGTCTTCTACCAGTTTTACAATTGTATTTCACTATTCAAAAATTAACCACAAAAAACACTAATGTTGAAGCATGCATAATTCTGGTGACGGTCATTCGGCGTTCTCTACCGCCCACAAGCGAGAGTCAGTAGTAACTGGTAGTAACCAAGACACAGAGAAATGCCTCCAGCAAATTAATCTTTCACTAGCTTAAATAATGCTTATTTATCAACAACCCTTCCCAAATCAACCGTTTATCCTGTAATACAATACGTACAAGTTTATGAATGTACTTTACTGTATCTGTATACTTTATTTTCCGGCATACGGTATATATCACGACGCATAATCCACTGTCCAATCACGAACAAATATAATTAAGATTGACAGATTCTCTAACCAATCACAGTAAACCCTGTTTCCAGTGGCGCGATACCGGAAGAGTATATAACAGGAGGGCTGCAGCGCGACGGAACGTGCCTTGATAACCTGGTAATGTTTGTTTTAAACACGGCTTTACGTTTGTTGACTATTTCATTAGTTCAGGTACTTGGTGATGCACGTATGTATATATTTTAGAAAAGACGGTGGTATCCACTCAGGTTACACCATAACGATATAGAGATTTTGAAGCTGTTATGGTATTTATTGTTTTATACATGGAGGAAGGCGAAGCAGTTAAAAGCATTTTTACAGTCTGTCAGTCGGCTGGAGTGAGATTTTCAATTCGAGACAAATCTGCGCACACATATTTACATCAGTGTTTTACATCAATTTTTATTGCCTGGTTTGCAAACTCCCCAATGCTTTTGGTGTGCCTCATTTTAGACACCTAATATAAATTTGATGCGTGAGAGTGACAAGCGCCAGGCACGCCAGATGTGTGCGAGCTGGCAACCGCGATATTTTGTGTTGATACTTTTTAATTTATGCTGACGCTTTTACCAAACGTGATTTCAAAATAGATATTACCGTTTTAAATTAAGTAGTTCGAAGATGGATGGATGGATGGATGCATATTTCTGTTAAGATTATTAAAAAAAAAACGTTTCGAATGTAATGAGATATAAGAAATTTGAAAGTGAAGCATAAACTGTGGAAAAAAACAACAGCTACCCAATTTATCCAACTGAATTTATTAAATGAAAACGTAATTTTTCCTCAGGTCACTTTTCAGCAGCACCTCACCAAGCATGCAAAAGCAGCATCATGGGCAGTGGTGGCCTGTTGGTTAGGGAAGGGCACTTGTGATTGAAATTACGCCATGCTCTCCTCCCTGGCTGCTGCATTATGTCACAGTGTCACATATGGATTAAATGCAGAGGACGCATCTTGTTGTGCACTCTGTGCTGCGGTGTGTCAACAGTGACAATCACTTTCACTAGAAGTAGTTATATTCCTCTCTCTTGTGCTGAGCAGTACTTTTGCCCACCGGTGTTGTATAGGTAAAGGCAGAGAGCCCGATGGATTTTACAGAGTGCTACCATCACACATGCTCTACTGTGGCACTGGCAGCGCGTGAGCGGAACCACCGGCTGGTGAGGCGTCTGGTACAAAAAGGCTACAGCATCGACGTCAGGGACAACCGGGGCTGGAATGCTCTGCATGAGGCTGCATTTGGTGGCGCCCACAGGTGCACACAGATACTACTGAGAGCAGGTGAGCCGCCCTGTCATAAGATGCACCTGTCAGCTGCTGATCCCAGCTGCACTGGACAGCACCTGTCAGCTGTGGATCCCAGCTGCGTTGGACAGCACCTGTCAGTTGCGGATCCTAGCTGCGTTAGACAGCACCTGTCAGCTGCGTTGGACAGCACCTGTCAGCTGCGGATCCCAGCTGCGTTGGACAGCACCTGTCACCTGCAGATTCCAGCTGCGTTGGACAGCACCTGTCAGATACAGATCCCATCTGCTGTTTGCTGGATAATGTTGCTCCTTCCTTATCTGATTTTCTGTTTACGTTGCCATGGTTACTCTCATACGAACTTGCTGTGGCACTGCATGTGCATGTGAACTCTCAGGATGGTGTGCCTCCTGTAGACATCGTGGTGGTGATTTTGCTTGGCTAGTCTTGCCACAGTCAGCTTGTCTTTACCATTCCCAGCACACTTCAAGTCTCAGAGCAGAGAGTACGTGAATGCCCTGACACATGATGGCACCACAGCCCTCCACCTGGCCGCCGAGCAGGGCCACCTGACTCTGGTGCAGAGTCTCCTTCGGGCTGGGGCGGATGTCAACTGTGTGAACAATGATGGTGCCAGCCCGCTCTTTGCAGGTAGGCCTTGTGTCCTGTCCTTGTGAGAGGTTGTGGCTGACAAATTCCCATTGGCATCAGGTTGCTTCTGTTATTTATTTCTGTTCATTAGTTGAGAGACTAACATGATGACATTGATCTGTGTGTAGGATACTTTCAGGTTAATACAGCATTACTGAGTAATTGCCTGTGTGCTTGTGAAATCTGCAGCTGCCGATGGTGGACACAGGAAGGTGGTGGAACTGCTGGTGCGAGAGGGCTCAGAGCTCAACAGGGGTTACTCTGCATCCGGCTGGAGCTGCTTGCATCAGGCAGCGTTTAAGGTGTCAGCCATAGATGCAGGCCTTGTGGTCTATACTTAACAATCACATAACAACAACAACAACATTTTATTATCATCAAGAGCAGGGGGGTATTCTCCGTACGTCGCTTAAATCATCCAAGATCAGAAGCCTCATCCTGGATAAGTTAATAGCGGTGAAAACTATCCGGTTAAGTCGGTTCCTTAAACACACATCAGGAGTGGATTAGTTTAGCTGGATCCAATTATCCGAGATGATTGTGCTGCTTGAAAAGCTTATATGTATCGAGTCTAGAAAACATGATCGGCAAGTCTCTCATTGGCTTCTACAAAATGACGGAAAAAACGGCAGTTTTTCACTCAAGCTGAGCAGGATCATCTACTGGAGGGGATATGGTGACTTCAAAGAATTAATCTGTACCGAAGGAAACGCAGCAAAAGCGACCCAAATCAGAAAAGACGGCTGGCAAAAAGTGGCTGAACAATTAAATGCATAGGTAGTTTTTAATTATTATACTTATTACTTGAATGCAGCGTTACATTTCAAATGTGTCACATCACAGCACATTCAGGACATGGGAACAAGTTAAAGTGAAGTAGAAAAATATACCTCCAATTGGTATCTCATAAAGAGTGTGTGTGTGTGTGTAATTATATATATATATACATATACACACATATGCAGGTGTCCAGGAACGAAAGTCCGCAGGATATATTTCAGGGCCAAACAGACTTTGTGAATTGGCCGGCAAACTGCAGCCTTTGATAGATTTTCCACATTGCCTACGGTATATAAAAAATGCTGCTTGCAAAAAAAAAAAACTCAAGGCAATGATGCACACTGTCTGTCGTAGTGAAAGCCTGACTTATAAGGAATTTAGGGAGCTAATAAATTGTTGAGGGTTAATATTCCAACTTGGCTGAAGCGGTATCTCTCGAAAATAATATTTAAACAATAAAGGATCTTGTCGATTGCGCAAAACCCTCTCGATTTGAAATTCTCTTAATATTTGTCCACCGATGGCAATCGGCTGCTCATCCATGAGTTAATCCTTGTTTACACAGAACAACCCAGCTCCGAGCAGGTTTGAGGATTAGGATGTGCTGCTATAACAATACATCCTGTTAGAGTTTTGAAGAACCGACAGATCTAGGATCATCCGGCTAAACGAGTAATCCACGTACGGAGAATACCCCCCAGTGCTTCGGCTTGGCCTCATGCTCTGCTCTGTATATATAATAGAGGCTGTCATCTATAAATGATCGCATTGCTAATGTCCTTCCCCTTTCTGTGGTCAGGGTCATGCCGAGGTGCTGAGTTTCCTGGTGGGTGTGGCCCAGCTGGACGTCACTGATGACTTTGAGATCACGCCCCTCTTTGTGGCTGCACAGTACGGCCGGCGCCGCTGTTTGGAGCTTCTTGCGGAGGCTGGTAAGGAGGTGTTTGGTACCCACACTCAGAGACGGGGGTGGGGGGGGGGGTGATATGGAAGCAGCTGCACCTCTGTTAGATACATTTCAACCCAACATCTGGATGGAAGCCAGAACAGAACATGGGTTTCGCTTCCGGGGACAATAAGGACAGCGGCCGTTTCTGTTGCTTTGTCTTTGTGTGGCACTGTGCTGTCCCTGCCTAAGACCGCCCTCTCCCCCCCAGGTGCTGACGTGAACTGCCAATCCCATGACCTCGCCACACCCCTGCTGATAGCGTCCCAGGAGGGCCACCTGTCCTGTGTGACCGCTCTCCTGGAGCGTGGTGCTGACCCGAATCGCTACTGCAGTGAGGATGCATGGCAGCTGCCCATTCATGCCGCAGCCCAATTCGGTCACATCGGGTATTGGAACATTCTCCCTCCTATGGGTGGCTTGCTTTGTCTTTGTGTGCTCATATAGAGTCCCCACAGCTTTCTCTGGTGCCAGTACCGAAGAGCCTTGCTGTACATTTCTGGTTTGGAAGTTTATAGTAATGTTTTTTATATGTCCGTTAAGTTTTCTCATCCGCCCATCGCCCTCTTTCAGTCTTCAGTGTAAAGTATTCTGGTGTGACCCCTCTTTCAGTCTTCAGTGTATAAACGTTCCCATGTGACTTCTCTTTCGGTGTTCAGCTTATAAGCATTCCGGTGTGACTCCTCTTCCCTCCCAGCATCCTGGAGCGTCTGCTGCCCCTGACAGACCGGGCGTGTGACCACCAGGTTGGGAAAGTCAGCCCAGTGTACTCTGCAGTTTTAGGTGGCCAGGTAGAAAGCCTTCAGTTGCTGCTTAGGGCTGGGTACAGCCCCGATGCCCAGGACTGCCAGGCCTTTGGGTTTTCATCCCCGCTGGCGACATCGATCTGCTCTCAGTTTGAAAGGTAACTCCTCGGCACAGAACAACACTGGGACCTAAAGCAGGTTTCTCGGTATCTACAGCTGCAAAATTTCAGACACTAAGCGGCATATATGATTTTTAATTAGTTTTCTCTCTTTGCCATAATTGCTCCCTGGGACAGGCCGGGGCAGGTCCTCTCCCTGGTGCAGCACCTCCTGAAAGCAGGGGCCCGCGTGGACGGAGGGCTTTTCAGCAAGTGCCTGCGACTCCACCTGTACTCTGTACTAGTGCTCCTGCTGGACCATGCAGGCTTGCCTTCTGGAGATAACCTGGAAGAGCTGCTGGCTTGTAGCCTGGAGGAGGAACAAGCCTCCAGTGCACTGGACTGGCTGCCAGTGCTGCTTCAGGCTGGACTGCAACCTTCATTCCTCCTACACCCTGTGCTGTGAGTACCCCTACACTCCTACCCCTGATTGTAGAGTTACCCCGGGACTCTTGCAGCCAGCTGTCTAAGTACCCCTAGACTTAACCCGGGACTCCTCTAACCAGCTCTCTAAGTACCCCTAGACTTAACCCGGGACTCCTCTAGCCAGCTATCTAAGTACCCCTAGACTTAACCCGGGACTCCTCTAGCCAGCTATCTAAGTACCCCTAGACTTAACCCAGGACTCCTCTAGCCAGCTCTCTCAGTACCCTTAGACTCACCCCGGGACTCCTCTAGCCAGCTCTCTAAGCTGTCTAAGTACCCCTAGACTTAACCCAGGACTCCTCTAGCCAGCTCTCTAAGTACCCCTAGACTTAACTCGGGACTCCTCTAGCCAGCTCTCTAAGTACCCCTAGACTTAACCCGGGACTCCTCTAGCCAGCTCTCTAAGTACCCCTGCTTGTCTTGCTGACAGATTTGAGAAGGTAGAAAGTGCTGTTATTAACTTCCTGCTGGAGTTCACCAACTGGAGCCTGCTGCCTCCATCACTGTTGGCCATTCTTTACCAGCGACAAGCCGAGTCCACCTGGAGACCACGCCCACATCTCAGTCAGTAAATCAGCCCGTGATAACTTCCCATGTAATGTCTAATCTGTCATCTTGTAGTGTAGTGTGTTGGCACTATGGCGGCTTTGCACCCTCTCTGATTGGATATCTCGCTGACTGCTGCCGCTGTGCCGCTCTCGCATTGGATGTCTTGCTCATCCGCTACTGCTCTCTTTTTCAGAGTCCCTGCCTCCTCTGTGCCACCTGTGTCGTTTGGCTGTGATGGACGCGGTGGGCAGCCAATCGCTAGCCAGCAAGAGCTTTGTGTGCCAGCTGCCGGTGCCCGTTCTCCTTCAGGACTACCTGTGCTTTGCTGACGTCTTCAGAGCGCATGGCTTGCCAAAGCAGGCTGTGCTGACGGGTGCAGGTTCCCAGGGCCAGTGACCAGGCCCAGCGTTCTGCCCCATCACGGCTGAATGTGTCCGCAGGTGCCACCATTATAAGATAATGTCCCTGGCATAAAAATGCCGTTCCTGCTCCTACCACTAGAATGCTGTTGTGGAGATGTAAATAATTTTCCTTGTTGTACATGTACTTTTCCCAAGCTTAATAAAACTACAAATTATAAAGCGATAAGATAACATTGCTGTATTTGTCAATGTATTTATAAATGTTGTCCTTTAGAGGTAAGTCAGGCCTTGTGGGTTCGTAGTTTAAATGGAGACATTATGGGACTTAAGCATCTGTTGGATTGAAAACCGATCACCTGCAGTCATACAGTTGTATTAGGGGAATTCTGAGCTGTGATTGGCTGGCTGACAGATCCGCAGAGGTGTTGACCTGCATTTTCAAGCGACATGCATGAGCCAGATCTATCCATTCGGCAAATGTGCAAGAACGGGCATTCTGACTTCCAGGTAGAACAGGCTTCTTAACATGCATTTGTGTGTGTCACGGAGAGAGATCACATGTATGTGTGTGTGTGTGTGTGTAAGGGAGTGTGATCATGTGTTTATCTGTATCAGGGTGTGAGATCACTTGTTTGTGTGTGTCATGGAGAGGAATCACTTGTTTATGTGTAAGGGAGTGAGATCACGTGTGTGTGTGTGTAAGGGAGTGTGATCATGTGTTTATCTGTATCAGGGTGTGAGATCACTTGTTTGTGTGTGTCAT
>JAODKN010000042.1:199473-213872 GCA_026774425.1 Petrocephalus zakoni | reverse complement strand
GGAGAGGAATCACTTGTTTATGTGTAAGGGAGTGAGATCACGTGTGTGTGTGTGTGTGTGTGTGTGTGTGAGGTATACAGCCTAATAAGTGCTTCCCATGCAAGATGTACTGCAATAAAACTGGTCTGATAGAGTTCACAAGTAATATGTCACACTAGCTCTTCCAGCGGCTCACCCTGTTCTCCGTTTCACACACATTCTGCACTACCCAGCTGACATAGTCTATAATAGTCGATCCAGTAGTTTTAAAATGAGCATTTATCACACGCCCTGTTCTGACAGCTTTAAGGCCATAAATCTCTGAGACTGAAGCAGACTTGCAATTTTCCATGTCCTGCTTCTCTCCTTCTCTACAAATAAAATTTCCAAACCAGTATGTATTTTTCTCGCTTACTATATTATAGCGATACATAGTTTTATAAAATATATATATTTTTTGTTTTATTAAAAAAAACATTTACAATGGTAAAAGGGGATTTTGACATTAACAGATCTCAGTCGAATATTTTATGGATGAATTACAATTGAATGTAAAAATGAATAATGATGGTTTGGCTGAAGGCTGTGCAATTGGCTGAGTCACGCTGGTAGGTTCTGCTGTGGTTTGTCTGTCCGACGTGACCCTCAGAATCTGCTGGGCGTGTGTCCGGCACCTGCAGCCCTGCTCATCCTAGTGCCTGCGATCAGCCTGTGTCCGGTCCCTGCAGCCCTGCTCATCCTAACGCCTGCGATCAGCCTGTGTCCGGTCCCTGCAGCCCTGCTCATCCTAACGCCTGCGATCAGCCTGTGTCCGGTCCCTGCAGCCCTGCTCATCCTAACGCCTGCGATCAGCCTGTGTCCGGCCCCTGCAGCCCTGCTCATCCTAACGCCTGCGATCAGCCATGCGTAAAGAGAGTTTCTGGCTTGGCAGGGGTGCTGTCCATGTCCTCAGATGTCATATTTGATAGCTAAACTCATAAGTCAAATTAATAAAAACAGAAAAATACGTTCGGCAGCACAAATAAATATGACATTAAATAATCAGAAGATGGTAGATGCATTCATCATGCCAATGGCAGGCTAGCCAGGGGTCTTTTCCCCTGGAGAGTAGTGGCTCTATTTGGAGATCAATTTGGATGGCAAAGTGTGTGCAGTGAGACCACCATGCCTGTTAGGGCAGCCGGACCTCCACCTGCAGTCCACGATTGTACCTGCCTGCCTATCTAAAGCTACATCTTACTGTCACCCAGAAAAAAAATCCCAAAGTACATGACCTCTCTCTTCTTTTACCAGAGAGGGTTGGTGCTATCTTCAAATTGTCCAGAGTTTGTCACTGAATATTTTGTTTATGTAGAAAAATTTGGGTCAGTCTGAAGAAATACTCGGAGTGGCTAGCTGTTCTGCACTTTATCTCAAGGCGGGGGCAGGTACATGAGTGTGTGTCAGCCTCACACACTCGGAGGAGAGCGTTAGTCACCGAGTCCCCCCCACGGGGCTATCAGTGGCCAGGCAGCACCTGCGTGCAGAGATGAGAGGCTGGGCCGTGTGGCTGGAGCCCATGACTGCAGGTTACAGGCTTCCAATAACAGCTTTCAGATACTGGCTGGAACCCTAAATGTTCATGGATATATATATCTCCCTTCACGCTGTGGTCTTACGTTGCGTGTATTGTCTGATCTTGTCTGTGACTGTTGTTGTAACACTGAACTTTATGTCCGCAGGGTTAATAAAGTCCATCTTGATTTTATTTGATCTTGTCTTATCTTATATTTTATCATATATCTTATCTCATCAACAGTTAAGCGCAATATACTGAACATATATTTAATAATGATATTTGGAAATCAACTATGTTCATTTATATGTTCCACTTTTGTTTTGATTTGCTGTTTATGGATGTGTGCATATGTATTTCTGTAGGGCTCCATTGTTTATTCCTAGGCTTGTGAATCTTATGTATCTGTTCGTTCCATATACATTTCTTAGCTCATTTGCGGCTTCTTGCGGTTGGCTTTTTGTCTCCTTACAAGTGCTGCATGAAATTATCCATAGGATTCTGAACAGGTAGGCTGTGACCCATTAAAATTCAAAGACAGAATATAATTCAGAGTATAAATAGGCTTTTATTACGAAAACTAAGCAAGATTTCTGATATAAAGGACACATACAGCCCTCAAACAGCCATAATTATCCCAGCTCTGCAGGAATTGGCCCCATAGCTGGTCTGGTGGCAGGAAACTCTTTCTTATGTCTTTATATTAAGCCCAGCTGAACAACGACAATGAGGCTTTGAAGAGTTGTGCTAATTTGAAAGCACTTTTTGTTAGGAGGACGAAATCTCCTGGATACACAGAATGCGGAATACAAATTACAGGCTTTGACTGAAAATGGCTTTTTCTGAGGAGAAGTAGAAAGGGGGGTGGGATGTAAAATGACCAACTCATTTAGCAGCATGAAAAATGGCTACTGTGTGCATTTCTGTTTATACCTTTGTCTGTGAGCATGTACCCTACGATCACTGTGATCATTAATGCCCTCCATTTGCTTGATATCACTTATTGAAATTGTGGCAGTTAAACATCTCACAAAGACCCTCTTTGGATTTTTGGATGACTACAGGTTGTGAGCGTGCCCACTGATGTTCCTGTTGTTGTGAGATGTACAGTGACGAGGGCGAACGAGGCCAACAGGAGCCCTTCAGTGATGCGAGTCACACTTTCACTGGTAGCTGTGAGCAGTGATTCTTTGTTCTGCTTTGCGGGATTTCCCCTTTGAGCTGAGGGCTGATTTATATGCGACTGTATTCTCTCATAGTTTGCCTTCATGACCCCATGATTCTCCTGGTGGACCTGGAGCTCATGCCAGGCCTGTGCACGGCTCGATGTCCGAGGGGCAGTGGTGGTGTAAAGGTTAGGAAAGCGACTGTGTAATCGACCTGTAAGTATCAGTGAGGTACCCCGAGCAAGGCACCGTCCCCAAGCACTGCTCCCTGGGCACTGAACTAGCTGTGCACTGCTGTGTCGCAATGTCACGCATGGGTTAAATGCAGAGGACGCATTTTGCTGTGGTATGTCAGCAATGACAATTAATTACCTTAATTAATGTGCACGGTAGCTATTCTCAGTTCAATGAAAATCAAATCAAAAAGCAGTTCCTCTGCTGTCCTGTAGATGGCACTGTTAAGACAGCCTCTGCAGTACTACGTTACCAAAAATTAAACGAGGTGATGCTTTATTTGCCTTGTGTACGAGTATAGCCACATGGGAACTCACAGATCCCATCTTATATACACATATATATTTATAGGAAGCTTGCAGGGTAAGTTATTTATTTGTGACCTCTAGTGTATTTCATGGGTTTAAGGGCCTCACTCAGCCCTACAATAATGTAACTCTTATACCGATCATGAGCTTCGATCTAGTGACCTTTCGATCATGTGAGTATGGACTGCTCTGTCATATGAATCCTAAGCCTTTTCTATCAGTTTCATCCTATCCTGTGTTTACTATGGCTCTTGATAGCCTTTCTGGCAGTGCTTATTTAGTGCCGGAGCTTGCCGGATTTGAGTTCAGAGACCTCTGACCGCTCTCCAAGGTAAGTTGAGACAGCGAGGAGAGGAGCAGCGTTTGTAGGCATCAATGCCAATGAGAACAAGCAGAGACAGCGAGGAGAAGAGCAGCGTTTGTAGGCATCGATGCCAATGAGAACAAGCAGAGACAGCGAGGAGAAGAGCAGCGTTTGTAGGCATAGATGCCAATGAGAACAAGCAGAGACAGCGAGGAGAAGAGCAGCGTTTGTAGGCATTGATGCCAATGAGAACAAGCAGAGACAGCGAGGAGAAGAGCAGGTGCCCATTTTGTTCCAGTTAAATATGCTGTATGTGTTGAATTTGAAAGGGCCTTAATAAGAACAATTAGCCATTTTGCCAGGTTCCTCTGCTTGGGGCTCTCAGGATCCTAAGATCCTAACAAATGCCTATTGGCTAAAATCAATGTCACAAGCTTTAAGGTTCTTGGGATTTGGCCGATTGACCATCTTCGTCATGAAGCCGCAGTGTTGAGTGGTTTCAGCTTTCATCTTCTCCAGGTATTCTTGCTGAAATGAGAAGCACAGTGATCACAATGAGCTCTTTAATGAGCTCTCATCTATTCACTTACATGCTGTAGGTTGGTAGACCGGTGGGCTGGGCACACACATATTTGTATTCTATCTAAGTGCCACCTTTCCATTATTTTCTAGGGGCATAACTATAATCCCAATCACGACACCTTTAACCCCTACCCAGCCCTAACCTTATCCATCAGTAATCAAATAAAATACAAGGGTTTTGGTATTTTTACTTTCCTGATTGCATTCACAGAATTTTATAAAAATCTTGGTCTGGATTTTTACTTTTTTTTAAACCACTGCTAATCAGGGCTGCAGGCAGAGGGTGCATACCGAGCTGCTCTGCTTGTTTCCTTTCCTTGACTAATGAAACTGCAATTATTCTGTGATAACCTTCCTGAGAAACCCAAGGCTGGCTCTCCTTGTAAGGTCCAGAATGGAGACGATGAAGGTAATGCTCCTCCTGCTGGCTAAGCTCAGGATGGCTACACTCCTCACTGCCCAATGCTCCTCAGGCCACTGCCAGTAAGGCTCGGGAGGCCTGTATTCCTCACTGCCCAATGCTCCTCAGGCCACTGCCAGTAAGGCTCGGGAGGCCTGTATTCCTCACTGCCCAATGCTCCTCAGGCCACTGCCAGCTAAGCTAAGGAAACTACACTCCTCACTGCCCAATGCTCCTCAGGCCACTGCCAGCTAAGCTCAGGAAGCTACACTACTCACTGCCCAATGCTCCTCAGGCCACTGCCAGCTAAGCTCAGGAAGCTACACTACTCACTGTCCAATGCTCCTCAGGCCACTGTCGGTAAGGCTCGGGAGGCCTGCACTCCTCACTGCCCAATGCTCCTCAGGCCACTGCCAGCTAAGCTCAGGAAGCTACACTCTTCACTGCCCAATGCTCCTCAGGCTGTTGCTGGCTAAGCTCGGGACACCTGCACTCCTCACTGCTCAGTGCTCCTCAGGCTACCAGCTAGGCTGGGGAGTGTTACATTCCTCATTGCTCAAGGTACATAGGAGGTGTTTAATTTTTTGTCTTGGCTATGTAGCTCTGCAGTGTAAGTCAGTGGGATGACTATGCTTGGTCATCTAGAGAGGACCTTGTAGTTTCACACAGATGTTTATTTATCATTGCCCTTCTAGTTAAGCACCTAACGTAAGGGTCTGATGAAGGATCCAGTTCCGAACCACCTGCCATGACTCACACTGCAAGATGACATTCATCTTGGTGATGTTCCAAAACTGCACCTGACAAAACATTCACAGTCAAATGTGGTCGCTTTCTGTAACATGCATGTGTCACAAATGTCACCCTGCATCCATAGGCACCTTGGGCTGATCTGCCAGGGCTCCTTGGTGAGCCTGGCTCTGAGGAGGACCAGCATCCATCAGGCAGCAAAGCTGGACCTCGGTCTCCATCTCAGTTCCCACTGTCTCCCTCTCTTGACTCCCGAGATTAAAATGTTCTGCAGAGAGTCCTTTGGGAGCCCACATGCTTTTAAAGAGAGAGGATGAAAACTACCCCCTAGGAATCCACACAGCCACTACACCTTTCATTATTTCTCAGGCCCCATTCCCAGAGTGCCCCCTGCTGCTCATGACAGGTACATATTTTATCTTCCACCATTCAAATGGCCCGTATAGACAAACATGATCCTCAGGGGTTTTAACGATATAAAACAAACAAATCAGCAAATCAAAGGTCCATGACGCTGAAGGCCTCTGCTTAATTATCCCATCCGCTGAGGCAGCTTCTAGGCCTGCTTCTGTCCCTGGGGTGACCTCACTGCCCTCAAGTCCGTCTCTCATTATGGGAAGTTTAGTCTTCCAAGGAATTCATGATGCTTCCCATTCATCATGGTGGAGACAAAAATAAGTCTTGGGATTATTTTCATCTGGTTGTGCTTTTGCCAAGTGTAAGTGTCTCTGGGCATCAGTGCAGCTGTGAATTTTACCCAGCAATATTCAGGGATGCAATTCAAAGATGCAATTATAATAAATTAACAAAAAAAATAATAATTGGAAGATAACCAGTCATTTTATTTTACCGTGTAAACCACAGTTTCCAAATTCCGGTCTTGGAGTTTGCAGTTGGCAGATTTCCTCACCAAATCACACTTACTAAACCTGGCAATTAGCTGGTGAGCTGAGTAAGGTGTCTGAGCAGGGAAGGTAAGGTGTCTGAGCAGGCAAATCTGCAAAACGTGCTGTAGACTGGCCCTCCAGGACCAGAACTGGGGAACCCTGGTGTGACCCATGAAATTACTCTAGTGTACTTCAGAGCCCCTAGTCTCTGATAAACATCCATAAGCATTAATCAATCTGAAGTCCCGTTAGCAGAGCCAGTTCACACAGAGAGCCGCAGAACAGCTGCTGCTGTGTGTGTGTGTGTGTGTGTGTGTGTGTGTGCTGATTATGTGTACACCAAAGACAGCTAAATAAATAAGCAGAACAGAAACAAACCACGACCGGTCATTGACACATAAGCAGAAAGAGGTTAATTAGGCATGAAGGCAGGGCCGTCAGTTTTCTCTTATTGCTTGTTGTGTTTTTCCTCAAGAATCAGACATTAAAACAAAGATGCCCTTTCCTCAGACTCACTTACTGATACTATAAGGACACTGCATGGCTCCCAAACGCCGCATTAGCTCTTTGCTTTTGGACTGGTATGTAATTTGTATACCAAAACACTTTATTGCAATTTTTTATATAATCTATCTATTTTGGTAGAAATATTTACAAACAATTTCTACGTCCATGCACACGAAAAAAAAAAATACTACACCTATACATCCTTAAACCAAGAACAAGATGTATTCATCTGCATGTTATAATCTGTCCATTTAAAGTTCCCAAAATTCTATTGCCATTTGCCTGATAATAAACTCGTCAGAAGAAATAATCACTGATGTCACCGATGTTCATTTGAAAAAGAACAGCCAAGCTTATATGGCGGTGGGGAGCTGCTCCAAGCTGGCTGAGGAAGTGAGTGAGAAAGAGCCTTCCAGTGGGCTGGTGTCTGCCCTGTGCGTGCACTGCCAAGGGCAGCAGTCTATCACTGAAGAGGATGGAATGGTAGGATGGGTCCTGCTGTTCCGTCGTTAAAATGGTTTCACAGGTTCCCCAGAACCAACTGAATTCTCACAGGAGCGTCTGAATAAAGATAGAACTGCAACACCCTCCAAAGCACCCTTCTGGGGGAGGCTGAACGCTTCCCTACTTGTATGTTATTGTAACAACTGTTTGAAGCAGCATTATACCCATCTGATTAGCGGAAGTGGCGATTTCTACTGCTGATGTTGCCCATGCAGATGCTGCCCTGCACCTTGAGTCCGTCATGTGACAAAGAGCTAAGCTAAGCCATCAGAGGCGTGTTACGGGCCGTTCTGTAAGAGATGGTGAATACCTTCCTCTGTGGGATGAGTCACGCGTGTTAAGCTCTCAGCTATTTCCTTTCAGAGGGTGACCTTTCAGACAGAAAGCTTTCGTCTTATTAACAGCAGCCCCCATGCTAACCGCTGAACTGTGTGCTCAATATGATTCCTCTCATGTACAAATCGCTGTTCAGATGGCATGTGTGTCATGCTTGAGGTGGAGGATGGGTAGTGCTGTGATAGTGCCACCAAAGAGGATGCACTAAGGAAGAAGGTGGAAAAAAAGCACACTGTGCATGGCCTGTAAACACAGGAAGGCAGGAAGTGGGGATAGGAAGTCGGGGCAGTAATTAGGAGCAGGAAGCAGGGGGCCGGAAGCAGGAAGTTGGGGCAGAAAGCAGGAAGTGGGGGCAAAATGTGGGGGCAAGAAGCTGAAGCAGGGTGTGAGGGCAGGAAGCTGAAGCAGGGTGTGAGGGCAGGAAGCCAGGGCAAAAAGCAGGAAGTGGGAGCAGGAAGCTGGGGCAAGACGTGGGGCAGGAAGTGAGGGCAGGGGTGTGCACGTGCCCCCACCAATGAAGCTGTTGATGTTTGAAATGCACAGGCATGTACAGAAGTTTCAGTCTATACAGTACATACAAATGTAAAGCAAATTCAGGAGCTTTTAGTTGCCTAAAACTGTTCTTGGACCCATACCTTTAAATTAGATACTGGATTTATTACATAAAAATGCTCATAATGAAACTATTAAAAACAGAACAATTGGAAAAGTGCCACCCATGTTGCTAACAGCAGATGCACACAGGCTTGTATGTTTAAAAGATCACTGCTGGCTCCCTCAATAGACTTTGACACTGTGTGGCACATTTGTATATTTCGTGTACAAAAAGAAATCAGTGAAATATTCAGTGTTTAAATAACACAAACACGAAAACATGCCAGCATTCTTAGCTTCGGCGACATGCATGCCAAATTAACATGTGCAAAAGCAAGATGTTCTCACCTGAAACACAATAGATTATGGTGAGGAATCACAGCCACATTTCTACCTATATGACATTTATACCATGTGCCATATGTTTACACTGACACGCTTTATTATTATGGCACATTTCACTCTCTGTGTCCATCATTCCCACTGGAGCAGTGTGCACCAGTGCACTCTATTCTTTAAAACAGCACAGCTCAGTGTTTCTATTGATACATATCACCATTTAACTGCGCTTTCATTAGCATATAGCTGTTCTTATTCAAAGGACCATTAAATTATCAATAGGATATTTTTTTATTAAACTTAATCAGAATAACCCTGTGACTCTGATCAACTTGAGCCATGGGAAGATTGATGGATGGATGGATGGATGGAACTCAGACAAAGATATAAATCTGGTGCCTGACGGAGGCGGCTGACTGCACAGAGCCGGCTTGTCAGTGTCGCAGGAATGACAGTGCTAACAGTTTCCATAGTAGCAAGCTTCTGCAGCCTTCTGCGTGTGTCCATGTGTGTGGCTGCGGCTGGCCTATAAATAAAGGCTTTAGTCAGGCAGAAATGTTATAACACTATATACGTAAACAATTTGTCGTGGTTTCAGATGTAATCCATTCCATTTGCTATTTTTATCTGAATGAAATATATACCACAGTCAAGAGGGATCATATAGAACATTTGTCTGTTAAACTGAAAGTGAACTTTTGGGTCATTGGACACTGGGGCATTTGTGTGGCTTTAAAGGGAAGCAGATATTAATGTGAGTATATTCATCAGTACGTGGGCTGCTTTCTGGTTGGGGGTTTGGGCTCCTCTTGGCTTCCTTACTTTCTTTTGTGCTCCATACCTCCATGGGAGAGCTTGCCCATGCATCCAGCCTCCTGACTCTGCCCAAGGCTCTGGTTTGCACACCCCACTTATCAGTCGAGGACTTTGCCCTCCTCCACCGACACCTGTCATTCTGGTTTGACCCCTCAGTGAGGCGAATACAGTACCTGAGACTAGCAAACTTTTTATGAGCGAAAGGAGATGCTGGCAGGGCCCCTGACTACCGACCTTGAGGAAATAGAGTTTCTTCAGCTCTGTTTGGGGGAGATGGTGTGACTCCTCAAACAGAAGACTTTGTGCCCCACCACTGATCTGCCCAGCGGCACCCCGCAGCTAGTCGCCGATCCACTAGCAGGCTCCAAGCAGCTAACCACCCGTCTGCTCGCCAGCATCCTGCAGCTCTCCGCGGCTTCGCCTTTGCGCCCTCCATCTCCGGATGCTGAAGAACGAGATGGAGGAAGGCGGCTCTATCCATGCCTGAGGCTGTGTCTCTGGACTGAACCCAGCTAGCTAATGGTCCAGGAGAGGCTGCCACCGCGCCTGGGCCCAGAAGGGTTTGTTTGGGAGTTATCCTGCCAGCTTGTCTCTAGGTGTCCCGTCATCATCCTGCTCACCCTGCATGTCCTGCTCGTGCTGCCTGGCGCCAGGGGTCCCGGCCACGCCCTGCTCATCCAGCTCGCCCCGTACATGCTGCTCGTCTCCAGGTGTTCTGCAGTTTCCAGCCATCTCATTGGCTCCTGCCTCATGTACTGGCTCCTCCTCTATTGACTCATCCTTATGGATATCTTCGTGGTCCCCAGAGGTGGCCTTCAGAGGAATCCCGCCAGGTCCGAGGTGGACCTCACCTTGTCTCTTGATGTTGCTCAGGCACCAGCCTTCTCTCCAGCCCGTCTCGTTTCCTGACATCACCCAGGCATCACCCAGCCAACATCGGTGCTGGGCTGGTTCTCATTTGGTGTCTTTTCAGAACCGGCTTGTGTTTCAACTAATTTCAAAAAAGAATGGAACAGAAGTGTTATGTAGGCGGAAGTGAGAGTACATTAAAGGTTCATACAAAGTCCATTTCATTTTTTCTCAAATTAATTTTTTTCAAAATGGTTTTTTAATATATTTTGATCTGTTTCGGATTTTAAGTTTTTAGGGAGACAAAAGTGTTGTAGTTTGCAGAGTGTGACTTTGTTGCCTGTGTACACTTTTATCCCTTTAAAGGCTCCCCAGTCTGAGTGTTTATTCTCATCATTTTACCACTGTCATTTTAAGGCTACTGCAATAAAAGCCTGCTAAAAATCAAGATTTGCTGTCTGCCTCATGACCTCTTCGCCATTCGAGCGCCACAATATTTTATTTATATGACCCGTGACATGCTTGTAATTTATTATTAAATATGGCCAGCAGATTGATCTTTCATTTTCCAAGAAATAAAAAAAAACGTAAAATTTTTCAGCTAATAAGCTGGTAGGTTGTTTCACTGCTGGCGATGGCAATATTAGACAAAACTATGTCAGTTATCGATCAAATTTTCCGGCTAGAGTTTGATGCGAGGTTATATGCTAATGATATGCTAATGAACATAGCTGGTGTTGTTCCAGTGAAGCTGACAGTGTTAATTAAGCCCCCCAAGGATGCTATAGGTCAGGTCAGGTCAGGTCAGCTTATGGAGCATGCACTGGTATCCACCACACGACAAAACAATAGATCCCTTATGTCCATCCTTCTCCTAGTACAGATCGGAGTTGCCGTCAAGCCATGCACTGTGACTCCTGCAAGGTGATTCCTGCAATCCTGGGTGTCCCGCAAGATGAAACACCTCCTTCTGAGAACACTGGCAACACTGTGGTCAGTTCTGCAATTCTGTGCAGTTCTGTAGGAGCCTCCGGCCTCTGCTCATGAGTATGTGACCCATCTTCTTCGCCGCAACACCAGTATTGTTCTACTAAGTATATGCGGCTCAAGGAACCGGAATCAGGGTCCAGCGAACATGGAGCAATTTTACCATGGTCACCAGACCCATGGTGACCAACACAATCCCCATAGCCTGCTATGTCAGTGCCCTTGGTCGCATTGAAGTCACGCTGAGAGAAGTTGCGAATAAAATGTCTCCCTCATTGAGACATCACTCACTGTGGCTGGAGCACACACTCACGCAACAGAGAGTGCCATAATCTGAATCTCAAAATACGCTCATTGAAAGGAGTGACATTGGACGCCATCAGAAGGAGCTGATGCTCCACAGCGACAGCTACTCCCAGAGTGTGGCAGCCGTCAGAGCGACCAGATCAGTAACAGGTGTCCCCACCTACAGAGATCTGGCCACTCCCCAGTTTGTGTACCTCAGACAGTGCCACCACTGAAGTGCAGCGTTTACGAAGCTCCTCCCACAGCAGGGGAAGATGGTCATCATGCCAGAGAGACGTTCCACGCGTCAATCCGGATGGGCTGCCTCAGACTAAGACCTGAGTACTGCGGGCAACACCTCAGCACCACACCAATCCCCAACTGGCCTGTCTCCATTGGCTCATAAATAGCTGACCAGTATCATCTGCAATGCCACAGCTACTCTTATTTTTCAGTCAGTTTTTACACCCTGCCTCACACCTATAAACGCTGTATTGTACAATGCTCATACACTGTGTTGCTCATTACTGTTGTTTGCACATTATGTAAATTGCTTGTCTTGTAATTAATCTGTATATTCATTCTGCCAGTACTGTTTCTATTACCCATACTGTTTGCTAATACCATTTATTTAATTGCTATTTTTGGTACTGTACTGTACTGTTCTGATGCTGCAGTCATTATTTATTTTTTACAAATATTTGCCATTTTATCTGTGAACTAAATCTCACTGTATTTGTGCAAAGACCATAGAGATATTCTATTCTAATCTATTCTATTGTGCATTGTCTGTAAATCATATATTCATTGCCCGCATATTGTCTGCGTAGACTGAGAGACACCATCCACCGGAACCAGATTCCTTCTGTGAGTTAATATATTGATACTGATTCTGATTCTTCTGCTTAGCACCCCTGTACAGCCTCCAGAACCTGCAACATAAGTAAAGTGCAATTAGACTTAATATAAGGTGGAGCTCATGGTTTTTCACACACATGGGGACTGTAAATTGGCAAAGGAACATTTCTTTATATTCCTGTAGCTGCTTCAGAGGTGAAAATGAATCATATGCTCTGAGAACAGCCCTGATTCTGGAGCAATCAATAGCTCATTTAATCCAGCGGATCCTCATGGGTGACTGGTCAGTCAAAAAGGAGGGATGTCAGGGTCCCGGACGGAGGAGGGGGAGGTGGCTGGTCCTGCAGAAGATGGATATGAATGATATACTGTGGCTGCTGCAGCTTTCATTGTGCATGTATCACATTTTATTATCTATTCATTATGTTTTAAGCATCATAAATAGGCAAACAGGAATTTCTGCTTGGTCAGAGGGTCCGAGTTTAATCGTGTTAACAGCAGGCACATGGAGCCATCTCCACGAGCAATGCCCACTGCCCCTTAATCCATCACCATGCATACAGAGAAGATGAATCTCCCATCAGGTCTCGGGGCTGTTGTGGACATAGATTTCTCTGTCTATGTTCCCTGCAAGCGCAACCAGTCTAATTTGGCAAAGAGAATATGTATAATATATATAAATAATAAGAACGCGCGATTTTATAATTAATACCGTTTTCCTGTAGATTCAACGTTCACAATTGACATTACGTTTTTTTATTAATGAATTCTATTAATAATATGATGACATTTAATGTAGAATTATTCACCATATATTCAGTGTGTCATGGTGGTTTTGGCTCAAGCTGATTAAATGATCACAGGCTACTTTAACCAAGTCAAGTGCTACTCAGAGGAGAGCGCAGACTCTGATAACTGTATTGTGTGAAAACTCCTCCTCACACCGCGGACGTGCCAACTTTGGTCAGCTGGCCGGAGTGAGAGTTTCAATCCGAGACAAGTCTGCACACACATGCATTTACATTTATGTAACACTTTTAATACCTTGTGCATAGTCTGTAGGGTTCACAAACAACCCCAATGCTTTTGATGTACCTAATTTTAGGTTTATAATGGGGGCAATATAGATTTGCTGTAAGGCTCTTATTTGACTGTGAGTCGGAAAGTGTCAGTGTCACGTCAGATGCATGAGAGTTGGCAGCTCTGATTCCACCAACTGGATGTCAGGCTAAACGTATCTCATGGTGCATGTTGTTTAAGGGTTAAAAAAATTGTTTGCTTGAATAAAAAAAAAAATAAATTGGCTTACCCAGCTGTAGTACCTACAGACACTTCTGTTTCCAGGTATTGCTAGCGATGCCATTGGGGCAGTGGGGGTGTAATGGTTAGGAACGTGTGGTCCCTGACCCGAGTACCACTGAGGTACCCTGAGCAAGGTACCATCCCCAAGCTCTGCTCCCCGGGCGCTGAAATAGTTGCCCACTGCTGTGTCACAATGTCACATGGGTTAAATGCAGAGGTCATATTTTGTTGTTGTGCGCTGTGGCGTGTCAACAATGACAATGAATCAATTTTCACTTTCAGATGTGAAACAAACTGCCTTTAGTCCGGGTGGTGCGGGTCGTAGGTCATGGCGAGCTCCTGGCTGGCCTCAGCACCTTGTGTCTGGGCTACTTGGGGGTGCTGTCACAATACTGCACAATAATAATTAAATGTGGAGAAATAATGAGATTGGAATTTAAGGCCTGTTAAAAAGATACCTTAGAGAAATGGGCCTTTAAATGGGGTTGTGTACAGGCCGCTGATCTTTGGTGTACAGTTACAGCATACACTTGGAAAGCTGAATTAAGCAGTCAGCGAGGAAGAGATCAAGTTAAGGCATTTGACCAAGTAAAGCATGATGCTGAGGGGTGAGATTCCAAAGACAATTCCTGAAATGTGACGTCTTGTGTGTCATCTGATGCACATGGGGATGAGGTAACCCTGCATCGCAGTACAGGCACCATATTGCACATGGGGATGAGGTGGCCCCGCATCGCAGTACAGGTGCCATATTGCACATGGGGGTGAGGTAGCCCTGCATCGCAGTACAGGTGCCGTATTGCACATGGGGATGAGGTAACCCTGCATCGCAGTACAGGTGCCATATTGCACATGGG
>JAODKN010000042.1:115847-128412 GCA_026774425.1 Petrocephalus zakoni | reverse complement strand
TGTTTCCACAGCATTGTGTGACCTCTACTGAACAGAGGTATGCGCTGATAGCACTCAGGATGAGAACCTGAGTGCAGCCATGCAGTGGGTGATGCCTCAGCGCCACACTGTTCAGATGGAGCTGGAGATGTTTTTCTGGTAGTTTGAGTGCTAATCCTACCACCAACCCCCAAATTCCCCCTCCCCTGAAGTTGGAGGACCTGCTTGCAGGGCTGGATGTAGGTTGACATCATACCCATGATGGAGCAATTGCAGGTTAAGGGCCTTGCTCAAGGGCCTGACAGAGTAGGATCACTCCTGGCATTCACAGGATTAGAACCAGCAACCTTCCAATTGCTGGCACGAATCCCTAGCCTCAGAACCGCCTACTGAACAGGCATTTTTAAATATTGAGCTGGGTGCTCTGCATATGAGAAGTCTCAAAAATAAGAATGCTGGCATGCTGGTCTTACTTTTGAACTTAAAGAAGCTTCATACAAACAAGTGCACTAGTGGCATTCAACTCAATTATAGGCTTTGAAGTTTGCATGGAAAGAAAGTCTTTTAAGTTCCAGAGAAGTTCTAGTTACAGTCCTGCATGTCTCGCCCTGCTGTATAGAAAACAGCAAAAATTATATTGGGGTCCCATTTGATTCTGTATCAAGGTTAACGACAAATTATGCATCATTACACCCACAGCTTGCAACAAAAATACTGAACTTATAATATTTTCAGTTGGAAACGGACTAAATTACAGAGTTTAGCTATCATTATTAGGTTAGCTATTGTTCATAGCTATCAGTGCTTGTCTGCATTTTTCTGTATTAGATGGAAACATTAAAGAAGTATTTGAATAATTCACCCCCACAAGAGAATCTGAATTTCTTCGTCCACCTCAACTGCACATATGATGTGCAAAGCAGAGTTTCAGCTGCAGCTGGCTTTTCTCATATTACTGTTAAGTTTACCTTGATTTCATAATGATTTTAAGATACATATTCTAAACTAGAAACTTCTGAATTGTCTTGCTCCATATTATTTGTGTCATCTTTTTGCTCCATAGAACCCCTTCATTTGATTTATTCTTCAGGGGCAGGGTACCTGTCAGTTCCCAGCATGCAAAGGGCTATGCAGGGGCTGTGGATCTCTGTCTTACAGAGCTGCTGTGCTGCAGAATAGGTTGACAGGGTCAAAGGCAATGCTGCCATTTCTGCGAGCTTCTGGGAATGAATGAAGTGCAGCAAACGGGCTATAGGAGGATAGATATAGGAACATAAACAGCTTCATTAATACAAATTTGTTTTAACTTTTCTTTTTACTTCCCATACCACCTTCCCTCCAAGTAATATGCGAACAGAGCAGGGAAGTGCCTCTTTCTGGTCATTAGGATGTTTGCTTGTACCGTGGTGAACATCACGCGCTCTAGGGAGTCGCCGCATTCGCACTGCCAGACGAAGGAAGCTTCAAAGCCAGACGAGATGTAAATGTCTTTGGTCACGTGGTTCCAGTGTTCAGTAGAGGTTACAGAGATTCCACAAAGGTCACATTAGAAAGGCCCTTATCTAATGTATTGAGTAATGAGCTTTTGTTAAATAAGGAGATTAGCATGTGAACACTGGCCCCCAAACCATCCACCTCTGCCAGACACATGCTGAGCGGAAGGACTGGGGGTGCCTCATCTGCCAAAATGATCGAAAGTGCCCTTTTTAAACAACCGAAGAACCAGCACACATTACAGAGGGGACCCTAAATTTAAATTTTAATAAAGTATTAAATTATTATTATACGACATATTATTATAGCTGTATTGTTATCAGATATAATAGAAAACAGATTTTAGCCAGACACTTGCCTCTCTGAGTTTGCTAGCATTACTCGCTTGTGCCAGCCACCTCAGTTATGGATGCTTTGCAGTATTTGCACTTTGCAGTGTGGTTATTTTCATTGTATGTCTTGCACAGAAACTCCTATTGGTTCATGTATGCTAAACAGATCATTTCTGACTTGGCAGTGACAGTTTGGGTGTGACTTAAGTACTTTGGTATTTGTGTTGAGAAACATCAAGCTGATATACAGTAAGAAACCACGGACTGCATACTGGCATATTGACATATACAGTGTGGACTTTTTTGAGTAACAGATATTCAAGTCATCTTTTGGCTCCATAGAACCTCTTCGTTCACCCTTCCAGTGAACTCTCTGGTTCGGCAGCAGGCGGTTCTGGGCCACCATGCTGCCCACATCTCCTGATCTTCTGGATAATGCTGTTTACATCTGCTGCACGGTCACTTTAAGCATGGACAGTACTTCCATGCACTAATTTCCTAGTGTTAATGTAGGGTGCCTGTTCATTGTTTGTCTAATGGTGAATGTTTGTAAGTTTTGTGTTTGTCAGAGATGGGTAGTTTTTGTTTGGGAGTTGGGGTTCTTCAGCTGACTGTGTCTGTGATCAGAAGTTCACCAGTCTCAGCTCCATCTCCCTAGGCACCTTGAGGTGGCTGCCCTTTGTTGTGACCCCAATAAGTATAGATACTAGCATTAGGTAGTAGTAGTATCTGACTCTGTTGGAATGAGCCGGTGGTTAAATCTGTTCCAGGATAGTGCCCCCTGAAGTGGATGGGCAGAATTGTTCTTCATATTATCCAGTTGTTAACATTGCTTCTCTGCTACTGCCTGCCGTGCTTCCAGGGTCAGTGCTGTGATTGAGCTGGCCTTCCTAATGAGTTTGTTCAGGGTCAGTGCTGTGATTGACCTGGCCTTCCTGATGAGTTTGTTCAGGGTCAGTGCTGTGATTGACCTGGCCTTCCTAATGAGTTTGTTCAGGGTCAGAGATGTGATTGAGCAGGCCTTCCAGATGAGTTTGTTCAGGGTCAGTGCTGTGATTGAGCTGGCCTTCCTGATGAGTATGTTCAGGGTCAGTGCTGTGATGGAGCTGGCCTTCCTGATGAGTTTGTTCAGGGTCAGTGCTGTGATTGAGTTGGCCTTCCTGATGAAGTTGTTCAGGGTCAGTCCTGTGATGCAGTTGGCCTTCCTGATGAAGTTGTTCAGGGTCAGTGCTGTGATTGAGCTGGCCTTCCTGATGAAGTTGTTCAGGGTCAGTGCTGTGATGGAGTTAGCATTCCTGATGAAGTTGTTCAGGGTCAGTCCTGTGATTGAGCTGGCCTTCCTAATGAGTTTGTTCAGGGTCAGTCCTGTGATGGAGCTGGCCTTCCTGATGAAGTTGTTCAGGGTCAGTGCTGTGATTGAGCTGGCCTTCCTGATGAGTTTGTTCAGGGTCAGTCCTGTGATGGAGTTGGCCTTCCTGATGAGTTTGTTCAGGGTCAGTGCTGTGACAGAGTTGGCCTTTCTAATGAGTTTTTTAAGGGTCAGTCCTGTAATGGAGCTGGTGTTCTTGATGTTTGTTGAGGGCCAGTCCATTTTCATGCTGATGTTGAGCTACAGATTGTTCTCTAAAACAAATATTGCAAATCATGATAATTTTATCCTATTTATGCCTCTGTGTAGAATTTTCTTAAAAGTAAATGAACCAAGTAATGTGTTAATGCTATCAGAGAATAATGGATATAATGGAGATATAATAATATGTTGACTGTGACAGCCCTAGTTAAAAGTACAGTCCCTATATAACAAATGGTAGCTGCATTGTGCACAAAGGAGCTCTCTGGCCAGTTCAGTTTCTCAAACATAAAAAAGGGAGACTGCCCTGGTTCACTCGCTTATCGTATTGGAGGCGACAAGCAGGTTGTGTGAATTGCCGGCCCCCATACCGTTTCAGTAAAATCCTGGACCCAAAGTTTAAAATGCTGGACACTGCTATAGTTATCAGTCTGCTCTTTTGACATATTTGCAGTTACAATTCAAGATTCTTTATTTGTCATCTACATAGTTATACGAGTACATCTTGTAGTGAAACTGTGAGTGAAAGAAGAAACATTTATTTTTATGCTTATGTTATAGGACTTACAATGTCAATTAAAGCTGTGCCCCTATTCATAATGCATGTTGTGTGTTTTCATTTGAGAACTAAAAAACTAAAATTAAAACTAAATTATGAAGCTCGATAAAAATACAAGCTAAATGACGGATTAAAGTAAACTGGAACTAAAGTGAAAAGAGAACAAAATTGGGAAAAAAAGATAAAATTGGGGAAAATGATTAATATAAAAACGAAATAATAAAAACTGAAACTAAAATGACCTTGCCTTGAGGCTACCACCGTCACCTCTGTTGAAAACATCAGATTTTGATACTGAATCTGTGATCAGTCGCAAAAGGCAAGGCTACAGGGATAGTTGACATTCCAGTGGAAATATACATGCAACTAAAGCTAGACGTCAGTGGAAGAAACACCAATAACGTGGCCATCACACATCGCATTTACAGAGCACGAAGGAGAGGCTCTGAGGACAGTGATAAGATATGACCCTGAATAAAATGCAAGGAAAGCAAAGGTTCGGATTATGGGAATGGCAACTAACTTTAGTTACCCGAACGACGACATGGGGAGAACGTGCAAACTCTGCACATATGGAATCCTGGTTCCAGAGGTGTGAGGCAACAGTGCTAACCACTACACCACCATGCCACCCCATCAAAGACTATAACACTCTGGAAAGCTGGAGGTAAAATAGAAGTTGGGTGACTAGCAGCAAGGTGTATGGGCTCACTTGTCACAGTGGGAAGTCTGTTGACCCACACAGGCAGAAGACAGAACATTCTGGAGGAATGCCATGTACTGTATATGGTCTCCAGAAGGCAGCACGAAGCTGCTGGAAACTTCCCAATTCATTCCCTGAAATGATGCCAACCTGCGATGACCTCACGCAAAGCAGAGGGACTGGTATTAGTCCAAACATATTTCCAGCAGAATGGAAATTCAGGTTAAATCACCATTGAACGCTGTTATATGCTTCTTGTGCAGCTTTGTTCCTTTGTCTGGTATTCAGAAATATATTAAAATGTCCCTTTGGAGTTGGGTGTGAGGGTAGATATGACTCAGCAAATGAGTCACCAGAGTGGGGGTGCAAAAGCAAATAAAATGTCTATGGGAGAGATCCAACAATCCTAAGATTATCCCAGTATCGCTACATTTTAGGGCAATCCCTGGCATCTGTCCTCTCCATCTGCTCCTGTGACATTATGGCTGCACTTCTGACCTGTCTGAGAAAGATCTGTGTTTTTATCAGTCGGAGCTTAGTACAGATGAGTCAGGTACATCAATTTGAGTACTGCCTCTGTTTTGTAGGTAGTGATTGAAACAGATTGTGTGCTTTGTGTGTTTATGTTTACTTTTAACTTTAACTTTGTTGATTTTACTAAGAGTCATAAAAAGTGTTGATCAAAAAATGTCTATTGAAGTTGCTGAAAATTCTGTAGAATCTTACAGTAAATTGTTCATGTCTTGCAGTAAGCTAGTGAATTGTGCTCCATATTTATTCAGAAATACTAATGGTTGGAGAAGTTGGCGTGACTCCAGTATGACAGTATGGCAGTATTGCAGTATGGAAATTTTGATATCTACAGAGATGTGTAATTCCTCACACTGTTCGATTCACACCAAGACGTCCTCTCTTATCTTTAAACATTGACATTGGGTCCATTGAGATTTAGATTCCATTAGCAGACAGAATAGAATAGAATAGAATAGAATAGAATAGAATAGAATAGAATAGAAAATGTATTGTCATTGTATATTGAATAGACGGTGAAACAAGGGGGGCAGCTCCTGTTCAGTGCAATAAAACAAAAAAAAAAGCAAATAAATGAAAATAAAAATTGAAAGACCGTAACAGTGAATGGATCATTTGGGATTGTTGTCTAACTTATTTACATATTTTTCTTCTTCTCTCTGCCTTTCTATCTCCCTCTGTCTCTCCTTTGCAGGAAAAGAAGAATATGTAGCGACATTCAAAGGGTCGGAGTTCTTCCGCTATGACCTGTCATTGAACCCAATCCAGAGCAGCAGTGATGAGATCACGCTGTCGTTTCGTACGCTACAGCGCAATGGTCTCATGCTCCACACCGGCAAGTCGGCCGACTACGTCAACCTGGCGCTGAAGAATGGGGCCGTTTCCCTTGTCATCAACCTGGGCTCAGGGGCCTTTGAGGCCCTGGTGGAGCCTGTCAACGGCAAATTTAATGACAATGAATGGCACGATGTCAAAGTAACCAGGAATTTACGTCAGGTAACAGCCAAAAAGAGCGATGGCAGGAGAGCATTGAAGACGAACTCTGACAAACAAACCACACCAGCCATCAATACATATAAATAACACATGGGGCTTGGAGCTTCACATTAAACAAATGGGAAATTGAACATGTTGTGTTTTTGAGTAAGGAACCACATTTAGAGTCACATCCTCTCCTCTCTCCTTTCTTATTTCTGGAGAGGCAACTAAAACAAACGCATGCAAGGAGAACAAATATATCATATTTGTGGAGTAATGGCAAGGCTAATCTATTGTACACATATTACATACAAATGTATGCTTTGGAAGTCTTCTTTAATTCCAGTCTATGCTGACAGTTTACTCTGGGAAAAACATCAGTTTGACTAATTGCTCTGTCTCAGTTTAGAAAATTGGTTGTGTAGTGCAGCTAAGTTCTTCATGAATGTTAAATGTGAGTAAATGGTACTGAAAAGGCCTGCGACACTGCATGAACCAAAAATATGACGTTTGGGTTTTTCCTGTTAGCCACCTGATGCGAAATGTCAGAGTCGTTTTGGAGCCTACATTTATTGTTTTTATATAGCAGATACTTTTATTCAAAGCGACAGACATGTCCCCAAATTAGAAGTGATTTGGATGAGTGACCAGTAAACAAGTTAACAACGACAGAGTTGGAGAGGATAAGTGGCAGGATGACCTGTGGTCCTAGAAGAGATGGATCTTAAGGTGTTTGTTATAGGTGATGAGGGTTGCTCTAGTCAGCATCTAGTTGGGTAGCTGATTCTACCATTGATGAACCATGCATGAATCACAAGGTGATGTTCTCTTATTATCTTATTAATTATGGGGGGTGAGACAAGGAAGAGGTCATGAGGAAAAACACAACATAGGTAGATCCTCTTCCATTAAGAGCTATGAAAGCAAGCAACACAGACTTGAAGTTGATGCAATTGCGTATAGGGAACCAATTAGATGAGTTAAAGGGAGGTATAACATAAGAGCATTGTAGCTGGTTGATTAGCACATGTGGTGCTGCATTTTAATTCTTTTGCAGTGGTTGTACAGTACAGGCTGGCAGCCCCTTCGATTCATAGTCAACAATGAGATGACCTGCATATTGAGTTAATCAGCATATCCTGCTAGATGAGTTTTTCTGATGTTCTTCCAAATCTTCCTGATGCTACACAAATCTGAAAAATCTGGAAATAGCTGCAGTATAGTCAGCAAATAATAGCTAGTCATTGATCATTAGCTGTGGGTTGATGGAGATATCATTGATTAAGCTGGACAGTGATCTTGTGTTGAATAGTAGGCTTGGGAGGTAAGACAACAAGCTCAGATTTCTTGAGGTTCAGTTTGAAGGGGCAATTCATTGTCCAGGTTGCAACATCAACAGGGTGCATGGAAATCCAAGCAGAGACTATGGCATCCTGTGGAGTCAAGGTTGGGTAGACTTTGACGTAATCGGCTTAGCAATGAGAGCTGTTTCTGAATGCAACAAAATAATTCAAACTAGAGAGGAGGTATATAGAGGAAAGAGGATGGGGCCAGGAACTGAGCCTTGAGGCACACCATTTGTTACTTGATTTGGTTTAGACACTTCTGCTCCCCAAGACACCTGGAAGGATCTACCTGCGAGGTAAGACTCAAAGCACTTCTGAGCAGCGGACATGGAGAGGAACTTTAGAGAGGAACCTTCCCAAAGAGAGACACTGAAGTTAGTGAGAAGAGCCAACCAGATTCCCTGTAAATAAAAATATTGGGTCAGGTGATGTCAGGGGGTGATTAGTGACAGGGGGCGTGTTGCTCTTTGTCATACAGAGCTTTCTCACTAGTCCTGCTTTTTATTTTTGTGTAACTTGTGTTTTCCTCTTTCTGCATTACTAATCTGCTTTAGAAAAAAAAACAACTAACCTGTCATTCATGGAATGTGTCATTTTACTAACCGTTACCTTTGGATGTTCCAGAATGTACTAACCTGAGACCATCAAATCTTTTTTCAGTAACAACCAGTATTCTGTTCTCCGTTTTTAATTCCCCTTCTTCCCCTTTTCCACAAAGCACGCAGGCATTGGACACGCTATGGTAAACAAACTACTTTGCCCGGTAGATATCATTCTGTTTCTTAGTTTGGGTTTGCCTTTTGTTTTCTATCTTCCTTTTACAGTAGAATGGTCATTCCTACTATGCAGTACCTTTACCAGTCCCCATCAAATATGTTTTAATATATAGGTAAACTGTTAATTTCTTAAATTTTAATAGATGGAAAATGCACTTCCCTTTTTCATGAAATCGCAAACACGTAGATTTCGAGTTTAATTTTAAGGCCGTTCCCCATTTTGGTTTGGAGGAACTTGCCAAACTGGATATTCTTTTACAGGATGCCAACAAAGCATTAGTCAGCCATTGCTTAAGGGAGTGAGCGCAGGGCTGAGCAGAGTGGAGCAAAGTAAATCCACAGGCCATATGTTTGAAATTAATCGCTAATAGGTACTGATTTTTGTGCTGTTGTTTTCCCGCCAAATATAATGTTACGTCCTGGAGTATACTGTTAATATACTGTTAGTAAAGGACATTACAGTTATACTGAGGATGAAATAACACCCTCTAAATCCATTACTTACTAACCAGTGATCATAAGACGAAATTTTAATTAGGGCAAGGAAAAAATGAGGAAACACAAAATTTTACTTTCCATCTTTTGCATTTAAAAATGCAGCATTTTATTGATATATTAAGACCTATTTGATGTGGAGGGCAAATGCACGGCATAGTAGGAATGACCCAGATGTCATTAACAAAAAGGTTGGTACCCTCTCCTGCTCACTTACCACTCCTGTCCTCTCTGTTCATCTGTCAGATTTCTTCTCCCATTTGACCCGTTCCTGTTCTTTTATGTTTCATTTACGTTTTAGGGAGCACCTTTTCTGCCTGTTGCATCCTGCAGTGATGTACAGGAGCGAATCTCCTGACTGGCTCACTTAATGCCCATTAGCTCAGCCAGTCCTATGACAAGGCTAGAATGATGCCCATTGGGTCGGCCAGCCCTATGACCAGGCTTACTCAATGCTTATTGGCTCAGGCCACTCATATGACCAGGCTGACTCGATGCTTATTGGCTGAGCCAGTTGTGCTGCCATTCACACCACATGGCATGGATTCTGGAGTCCTCTGCCCATGCCAGTTCCTCCATACTAGTTCCTTGACGTTTTACCCTTTTATGATATGCATTTTAACATTTTAGTTTTCACCATGGACATTTTTGTCTGTTGCATGCACATATGCCAGAAGAAAATGACAGATAAGGCATGTTTGTGCTGCTGCTCTCTTTATTTGCTAACCTAAACTAACCTACGCCATGGCTGTGGCCTACATAGCTTTGTGCTTCCATCATCACACAGCATTATTGTGTTAATTTCCTTTTCATTTTCACATAAAAATACATGCTGAACAAAGTTAAATGTACCCTGCAGACATACTTCTGAACACATTCTACTAACTCCATTTTTGTGTCTGCTCAATTGCTTTTGAGTTGCGACAGGGGTATCTAATAACTAAGTAATCTGGGCAATACGTCAACTACTCAATTCACTTCACTCTCCACCTTGGGTTGGTGGATAGGATTTCCTCATCAGATCAAATGAAACAAAAAACAGACATGAAAATGGGTTTAAAAAATAGTTACATAAAAAGAAAGTGGTTCAAATGTGCTGGCCGTGTGAGTGGCTGAAAACAGCTGGTGCAGCTGCTGGCCTTCTTAGCATAGTGTGTCCTTTCCCTGTGCTCTCATGTTGTCTAGGTGACAATATCCGTCGATGGGATTCTGACCACCACAGGATACACACAGGAGGACTACACCATGCTGGGCTCCGATGACTTTTTCTATGTCGGAGGCAGCCCCAGCACTGCAGACCTGCCTGGATCTCCTGTGAGCAATAACTTCATGGGTTGCTTGAAAGAGGTAAAACAACAGCCTTTTGTGCATTTGCAAACAGTGGTCTCTAACCATTGGCTGTGCGCCCGTCCACACAGCTTCCCCCTCCAAGGCCTTGACTTGGGATTGGACTTTTGCTGCTTGTGGAAGTGAGGTTCAGTCTGTAGAGATGAAGCAGTCATCTGTGGTCTATTGACAGTGGGAACAACCCAGTGGATAGCTGGCATTTACATAAAGTCATTGGCCATTATGTAACGTTTCTTCCGCAAAGCTACAAATCATAAAATATAAAGACCTCTACAGGACTTTCCACACAGCAGGCTAAGCTAAGCCTGATATCAGCACATACGCTAGTATCATCATCGAAACAACCCATCTGAGGTGGTTCGGACGTCTGGCTAAAATGCTTCCTGGACCTCTTTGTGGGGTGATGTTTCAGGCAAATCCAACCTGGGAGGAGGCTCCAGGGTAGACCCAGGACAGGCTGGAGAGATTACATCTCTTGGCTGGACTGGGAAAGCCTTGGTATTTCCATGGAGGAAGTGGCTGGGGAGTGGGAGGTCTGGGGATCTCTGTTTCAGTTACTGACCCAGTGACCTAGAAGCGGATGAGTGACGGAGTATGAATGAATGAATGGATGGATGGAAGGATGGATGAATCTGTGATTTTACAGCGATTATCTACCTTGCAGAGTGCTGGTCTGGGTCATGTTCGCATCAAGTGATTGGTAGTCAAGGTCCAGATCCCAGAATACTGCATGATAAAGTCCTTAACAAGTGCGTGGAGCATGGTGTTGAATAGCCCTGTAGCGTCATATATCATGGTTGTGAGAGGTACATCACAGCTGGTAGCAGCAACGGGTTGGTAGAGGTTTTGTTAGCATATATAAACATACATATGTTTAGTGAACTGTCCAGCTCTTAATGAAGAACATTAGGTCTAACCCTGTATGTGTTTATCTGTGAACAAAAATGTACCAGGAACATTGCAAAGATGAAACCTATTGTAACTGTTCGGACATTTAATCTATGTGTGCTGACTGGATGGCTACCATGATGTCTGTGTATATTCTGCAAAAAGCTATCCATTCGGGATTTGGAGAGTGATATGTACATGTTCCTCTGGTTCTTTAATAATCATTTCAGCCTCTGAAAATGACCTTATGCCTTACCAATTCCCTCGGCCCTTTCTCTTGGATCAGGTGGTCTACAAGAACAACGATGTCAGGCTGGAACTTTCCCGGTTAGCACAGCAGGGGGATGCCAAAATGAAGGTCCACGGGACGGTGGCCTTCAAGTGTGAGAGCGTAGCCACTCTGGACCCCGTGACCTTTGAGACACCAGAGTCCTTTGTAGCTCTGAGCTCTTGGGCAGCCCGTCGGACCGGTTCTGTGTCCCTCGATTTCCGCACCACCGAACCCAATGGGCTGCTGCTCTTCAGCCACGGCCGGCCCAAACCACGCAAAGAGGCCCGTGGGCCCCAGTCCCTCAAGGTGGACTTCTTTGCTATCGAGATGCTGGACGGCCACCTGTACCTGTTGCTTGACATGGGCTCTGGCACCACAAAGACCCGGGCCGTCAATAAGAAGGTCAATGACGGCGAGTGGTACCACGTGGACTTTCAGCGAGACGGTAGATCAGGTGGGAACTGGTTTCCGGCTCGGCCACAGACAGTGATGCTGAAAGGAGTGTTTCTCTGTGGGGAATTTTGCATGTTCATGCAGGTTTTGGCATGCAGCTCAGCTAGCCAGACCTCTCTTTCTCTCTCTCTCTCTCACACACACACACACACACACCTCACACAAACCCACACCTTCCTTCCACTTCAACCTCTCTGTTACTATGGAAATCTGAGCAGACCTCTCCCACAGGACAGAGCTCTGCTGGGCTGCACAGCAATGATGTTTCGCCTCCCCATCTTAACATCCGAAACAGACACAGACACAGACACACACAGATGTAGGGGATGTGCTCACCGTCACTGTAGACTAAATGATCAGATGGTTACAGCATGATTAGCATGTTCGGTACTGCAGCAGATAGCTCCTGTTCACTCTCTTTTCTCCTTATCCTTCTTGTATCTCCCCTTCGCTCCATGCTCCCATTTTCCTGTTTTGACCCAGCACTCCTCTCCTCACACATGGGCACTCCATCTCCCATCCACAGGGCGCCCTAGAGAGACGTCCCAGTGCGTGTTACGGGGTTGTGTGTGCAGTGCCGCTGCTGTTGGGCCACACTGCTTTTGCTGGTGGTCACATTCATTCTTCTTATATGACTGAATTATTCTTAGAAATGCGTCCATTTATATTTCTGTTTATGCTTAAACACTTGTCAGAAGGAGGTGTTCTTCACAGAGAAGAACTGGGTTTCCTCATACTAGAACAGGGGTGGGCAGTCTTATCCGCAAAGGGCCATTGTGGTTTTCGGGATAAACTTCAGATCAGCCGTTCTAACCCAGGTGTGAGGACTCCTCCACAGTGGAG
>JAODKN010000042.1:80426-91374 GCA_026774425.1 Petrocephalus zakoni | reverse complement strand
GGAATGGGACAGGGTACACCCAGGACAGGACGCCAGGAATGGGACAGGGTACATCCAGGACAGGATGCTGGGAATGGGACAGGGTATACCCAGGACAGGATGAAGGGCATATGATGTATCAGAGGAGCAAGTTATACCCAATGAATTCTGTAGCCTCCATGGCCTTTCAGACAGCCCAGCTGCACCTAATGAATCCTGAGGCCTACATGGGCATTCAGACAAATATTTTTATATGATTGAGGATATCATTGTGGGGACAAGAAAAATGTCCCCACAAGATAAAAAGTAACACACAATAACACACACACACACACTGCTGTTGTTTTAATTCCAAATCAAAGGAAAAACAATGTCCACAATGCTGTTTACATAATCTGGTGAAACATCAAAACAGTGACCATAATAGCTTGTGTGTGCAGGGAACATCTTTGGTCAGAAATGATAGATTTCTGTGGACTCAGGTCTGCCAAGAACTGGCAAAATGTAAGTGTAGCATCAGCTGCTATGATTCAAGGTCAGTTTGTTCAAAGAGAGTAAGTGCAGATCTTCCAGGCAGGTGACTTCTTCTCATTCGTCTACAGTAGCCTTTGAAGCAAATTGCTTTCAAACCCTGCTTTTTGTTTTTCTTTATTGTTTATCTTGGGTACCACACAAGTAATTTATGGAATCAATGGTTTGGCTTTTTCACCTCTTTCTATTCCCAAAAAATCTTCTGTATTTACATGGGTGGATGAGCAACAAAGTTAGTGCTGGGCTGGAAAACAAAATCATAATCAAGAACCAGTTTCAAATTAGGATAGAGGTGTCAATTTCAGGTCCAGAAAGTAAAAATCCAGACCAGGATTTTGTTTCAACCAATCAGTTGTGCATAAAGAGTCACAGTCATAGAGTGCGCAACTAGTTGGTTGAAACAAAATCCTGGTTTGGATTTTTACTTCCTGGACCTGAAATTGATACCTCTGAGTTAGGATTATATACTTTTACAAATATATTTTTTCAGTTGAATTTTCTCCGTTTCAGTTTTTGTCAAAGCCAAAGGGGCCTCTTTCATTCTTTGGATAGGTCTTAGTATTTGCTGTGTGAGTGACTCTTTCAGCCAGCTGACGAGTTTAATCTCCCTTTCTCTCATAACTGTGAATGGCCTGAAAGAATGACTGTCAGTCGAAAGGTGTGCTTTTCCCATGATAATCAACTGAGAGTGGGATGCCTTTTCTGATACAATAAATACCGAATGCAATTTACACAAAATAGAATAAAGTAAAAAAAAAATTAACAGAAAGAAAAATGATACCTTGAAAGTTTATTTGTAAGACGCTTCTTACTTTAAGGTGGTTTTTGTTTTGTTTTATGCCTCAAGTTTATTAACATAGACATTGGTTTAACTAACATTCTATTAATATAGGATTAATTTTGTTAATAAAATAATTTTAAAATAGGTGTTTGAGTGAAACGCTTGATAAGAGAAATGTTGTAGATGGACTTTTTTAAACTTTCAAAACAGAAAACAACATGTGTTAATTGTATAGTTTAAGAATTAAGTATTATGATTTAACATTTGACCTTACATATTTTAACCAATGAAATGTCTCTTTAAACTTTAAAGGCAACATTGATAACGAACGCCTGGCGATTGCTAGACAGCGAATCCCATATCGACTCGGTCGAGTAGTTGACGAATGGCTACTCGACAAAGGTAAAAACACATTAAAATTTCAAATAAAATTAATTTGAACATAAAAGAGTCAAAGTTTGCATCACGGATAAACCTCAGATATAAATTATGAGTAAAATTAAACAATAAAAATGGAAATCAAAATGTAGCTTGAAATACTGGCACTTTGTTATAACATTGTGCTAAATTGTAATGATGCACTGTATGTTAAATATAATTCCATATAAAGTTCAGGTTAAAGGGACTATAAGAAAATGCAGACCTAAGTAAATCAAGTACAATTATGCACATATATGTATGTATATGTGTATTCCTAATTTTTTTACCCAGTTGACAAATTGACATACAACTTTTATGTATTTATTTGCTGTTTTTGTATTTTTCTTTATTATGAACTGTGGAAAACCACACATTTTAAAATTTGTGGCAGTCACATACAGAGTGAAAAACATGTGCAATATTGACTAGAGAAAAGTCCCTTTAACACCAATTTAAATACTATTATACAAATTACTGACAATTAAGAGGACAGTTAAGACATATCTGAGTACATATTAATATTTTTAGTGCATGTCTCTCTGTGTGTGCTAATGTAATCTTTGAACTGGAATGACCAGTGTTTCATAATACGTGATTGTTCATAAGTAGTGTCATCACTGAGCCATTTTGTGCTATGTGTCACCAAGATGCCATTTCATTCATCACCATGGAAACACAGGGCCTGTGCTTTAGAAGTCATGTGTGACATCACCAATTTTCTGTCATTATACACAGAAAATTTGTTGTAGTTTTCGAGTAAATTTGCACACATGTAATTTTACTTTGATTGTATTTTTATATATTCACTGTGTAGAGGAGGTTAATGTGTCATGAACACAGGCCATCAAAGGGCATAGCTGGTTAGTTTTATGAACAGTTTGAAATCTTTATTTTATTAATATTCATTTTAAAACTAAAACAAATTCTGTTGCAAACCACTGAAATAATTTCAGAAAGGGGCAAATAGATTCAAATAAAAGCATGCTTAAATGATATACTACCATTCAAAACAGGTTTTAATAACTGAGTTAATAAATGTAACCTTATTTTGTTTTTTTATTATCAAAATGTTCATGTACTCTTTCTTTGAACATTTTTGTTTCAGTGTAACCTGTAGGCTTCATAGCAGTAAAGCCCATATTCTTATAACGTGAAGGTTGATTTTTTTTTTCTACTTAGAATTTGTTTATCCTTTCAGCAAATCCTTACTTATTAGCCAACATTTCACAGGCATCTCATCATTTAAAATGTGATAAATGACTGTTGTCAACAGCAATGGTCACTTTATCATCCCCATTCTACCAAGAACAAAAGATCCTTTACTGCCATGATTATGTTACATTTTCCAGGTTCATCATTTGAAGCTGAAATTCATACCTCCTGCCTCTATGTGGCGATATTTCCCTGCAGGGCGACAGCTCACCATCTTCAACAGTCAGAGCACCATAAAGGTGGGAGGCCTGGACCGCGAGCGCCCATTCCAGGGGCAGCTCTCAGGCATGTACTACAACGGCCTCAAGGTGTTCCGCATGGTGGCTGAGGGAGACCCCAACGTCAGAGTTCAGGGCAGCGTGCGGCTCGTGGGAGACTCACCAGCCTCCAACACGCCCCAGTCCAGTGCCGCAGGGAACCGCTCAGACAACCACCCCCCAGTCAATGGCATGAGCACGACCACCGCCTCCAACCGGAGGAACCATCCGCCCCCCCGAGACCCTCAGCAGGTCAGATTCTCTCCTTATGGTCTGCATGTCATCAGTGCTAACTGTTATCTGAGCCATGGTGAGATCCCGCAGCCTGCACTTTACGCGGCCTTATCCTGTATGTGGTTACTGTTATAACATATCAGTGTGTACCTGCAGGCTTGTCATTTGTGGCTGTGGACAACTTCAAAATAAATCCTTTATTTGCTTTTAAGCTTTGAAGTTAAATGTGCACCAGCATGTTGCAGTGGCATGGTGGGCACCACTGCCATCAGTCTGCGCGCCACCCCGAGCTCTGTGCATGTGAAGTTTGCAGATTCTTCTTGTGTTCATGGCGGTTCCATGCAAATATCCCAGATTCCGCCCTCAGCCCAAAAACATGCACTTAGGTGAATCATACAAAGTGTGACAATGTGAGTGTGTGTGGCCTGCAGTAGCCCAGCATGCTTTCCAAAGTCCCCATCTGTATTCAGTTCAGTTTATTTTTATGCTGTATAGCACCCTTCACAACAGAGTTGTACCAGGGCCCTTTACATGGGTGTGTTGGAATACATTACAATATGCAAGACAATATGCCAGACAAGACAGAGTAGAACAGAGAAAATGAAATGCATAGAATGAAAGAAAGAAAAGAGGAAAGAAAGAAAGGAAAGAACGAAAGCCAATTGACAACGGAGGAGAGGAACCGAAAACTCCCAAGCAGGGAGAAAAAAAAGGTCAAGGTCAACAAAGTCCATCAATGAATCAATCAGTCCTTCATGCCGGCCCTTGAAGGCTGCCCGGTATACCATGTGCTTTCTGGAATAGGCTGGAGACTGACCATGACCCGGAACTGAATAAGCAGTTATGAAAGATGGATGAATATTGCATAAGAACAACTGATGTTCTCGTTTGGAAAATTGTCCACCCTCATCAGCAATCATGGCAGTGGAGTAATTCTTCTAGTTATTGACTGTATTTCTAATCGCATCTCAGGAATTCTTTCCCGCCCGTTAATCCTGAAGTGCTTCGACTCTCTGTCATTTGAGGATTTATAAGCATTAACTACTCATTCAACATCTTGACACAAAATGGGTCTTAGGTACTTAGGCTATGACCTTTTACTGGATAAGCGATATCTAAATGATTAGATCAATACGATGAAGTCCATGATATATTCATGCACTTAGATGAACTGGGCCCATAGTATCTGATTGTGTGTGCTCTGTCATGCCCCAGCCTTCTCTCTGGAGTGCCCAATGCTGCCTGGGATAGGTCATGACATGAAATGATGCTTTATTTACACAAGTGGGAGTACATTGGGCTGCTGCTTTGTCTGTATCTCGTCTTATTCTCCTCTGAGACATACAGTATGCACACATGTGTACAGTTAACAGTGAAACTCCAAACCTTGCTCAAGGGCCCAAGAAAGATGTGACTGTTCTGTTGAGGATGGGATTCTTGTGATTATTGAGACAATTTCAGAGTGTGAATTGTCCTCAGTAATGATGTCAGTTTAGTTTGTTTTTCAGCTCTTTCTTACTTGTTTCTTTATGATAAAGACTTTTCTTTTTTCTTTGTTTATTGTATCCATGTGACTATCTTATAATCACCAGGTTCTGTTAGACATCGATGCAAGAAAGAGAATTTGTTTACTTGTCATTCCCTGAGTGAGCTCCGGTAGGAGCGTGCAGCTGTAGATGGTGAGACAGACGCGGAGAGCACTTTCTACGTGAGCTCGGCGCTCTCTGTATGAGCTCTGGCGTAAGCTTTGGGAGCACACCTGCAGAAAGGGCGGCCGCAGACGGCGTGATGCGGACAGCACTCTCTGTGCGAGCTCAGGCGTGAGCGAGGATGCAGACGGTGTGACGCGGACAGCACTCTCTGTGCGAGCTCAGGCGTGAGCTTCTGGGGCACGGCGGCAGACAGCATGATGCGGGCAGCATGGTCTCTCTGAGCTCCGGTGTTTGGGCGGTCGCAGATGGTGTGATGTAGATCGCCATGTAAGGCAGTCAAGAATTTTTCATATTTCAGTTATATTTCACAATACAGTACCTGATGTTTTTATATGTCCACTACAAGTCAGTGTTTTTCTTTGTATTCATTTGCCCACATTAATACCAAAATACACAATTGTCTTGTAAGGCGCTCAAGGGGAAAGCCTGTAGGACAAATATAAAACTTTTACATGGACTTTGCATTTTACCATATGTGACAATATAAGGTAAATGGTGATTTATTGAGGCGCCAAAATGTGTCCTCTGCATTTAACCCATGTGATACTGCTGTGGGCAGCTATTTCAGCGCCCGGGGAGCAGTGCTTGGGGACGGGTACCTCAAGGGTACTCGCGCCTTGGGGACTCAAACCAGCAATCCTTCGACTACATGGTTGTCTCCCTGACCATTACGCAACCTGCCTGCCTTAGTAGGAAAGCTCTAGTAGGAAATACATTTACTGCTTGTTGTTTCTTAATGAAATTTTATATTGCTTTAATATCATTCTAATGAAAGACATGTATCATCTTGCCACATTCAGTTGGTTTAGCTAGACATGAGAAAATTCAGTGAGATTAAATCACCTATATTCCCAGAACACAAAATTTATCAACTGAAAAACTGTTTCCTTTCCAAATACTCATTATAACTGTGTAACACCACTGTCCATTTTTTTTCTTAAGTGAATGATGATTAATTGTTATTTTTGACACACCACAGCAAAATGCCTGCCCTGCCTTCTACCCATGTGACATTGTGACACAGCAGTGGGCCACTAAGTCAGCGCCCGGGGAGCAGTGTTTGGGGATGGCACCTTGCTCAGGGTACCTCAGTGGCACGGGTCAGGGACTCAGACCAGCACCCTTTTGATTTCATAGTCACTTAGTAACCATTGTGCCACCACTGAATTTATGCAAAGGCTTGTGCATAAAAAATAATACTGACAAGACACTCGTTTACATTGCATTGTATAGTCATTTAATATGCATTTCCCATCAAAGTACAAGTTATATGTTTGACAAAATGTTAATGTAATATGGACAATGTCTGGCACTACATAGATTTCATATATATTTTGCATGAGTACAATGCATTGTACAGTTATTTTGAGCTTATACGGTCTGGGTACACATAAGAGTCTTATGTCATTCAAAAAACAAATGCATTTGGATACCCAAAGTGGCCAGTCTGCAGTTTTGGGGAAGCTGGTTTCTTTTTAGGCTACAAGCTACTCATGATGAAAAGTAGTTAAGCTACAGTGAGCCACTTTTTAAATAAGGTGCTTCGGGACACTACACTACAAGCTCCTGAGAAACGTAGCTGAGTACACTGAAGTTACTCCAAGTGGAAACACTAAATGTGCTGTAGTCGGAATACAAAAATGTGCAACTGAGTGTTAAAAGTAATATGAAAATCTGGATTTATTTTTGCAGTGTATTCCATAACAATCACAATACGATTTCAAAATGGTCTTTACTTGTAAACCGAGAGTAGATCTGCACACCGATTCCTTTGTGACAATAAGGAGTGCTCCCGTGGATTTTGATTTAAATGAAAAGTTGTCTATGCGAAAATAAAGAAAGCAAAGAAAATGGATATCAATCAACATTTTGCATGAATTTTGCATTTAGCCCGGCTAATTAACTAACGTCCAGCGATAGACTCCAACAGATGGCTAGCGTCAGTGTTAACTAGGGTTACCAGTGCAGATATCTGTCGTGCACCGTTTGGTACATAATTTTCGGTTTGGTATGCACAGTGAAATGAATGAATACATTTATTGACACAAGCAGAACCTAAATTCACAGGTATGCGGATTACACTTCACTGAAGGAGCACAGATAATGTAGTACTACACCAGTACTACACCAGTACTACATCATTTATTATTGAACTATTACGTAATTAAGCATTAGTTATGTACTGATCCCATGTTTGTTCATTGTTCATTTGTCATAAGGTATTTCATGCAGTTACTATATGTGTTCACGTTCTTTACCCGAGTAGTAACTGAGTTACTAAGTTACCTGAGCCCTCTCAAGTAAAATGTTACCAGTATGCTTAATATGGAGAACGTTATGCTAATTGTGGCTGTGATTTTGTTACGGCTAATGCCGGATACAGTCAGAGATAGCTCCTAGTTTTTGAACATTTTGGTTTCCCAGCAAATTACACCAGTACAGGTAAGAGTAGTTGATAAAACTGAGACAGTCTGACTGTGTCATTATACTGAACTTGGATATGGTGCCAGAAACGCATCCAACGTGCCAACTCCTTTGACACTATACGTGATCCGAATGTGTGTGCGGCCCAGGCAAAGCAAAAATAGCCCCTGCGAGTTAGTCTCCCTGTGGCATTTAAGGCACTTCTGCCTGGAGACTCAGACGGGGTTAAAAGCATAATTACAGCTAGGGATGTGCTTAACGCTACTCATATGTGACCTTATTCAGTCGTAGAAAACATGGGATTTAGTTCATTATGATTGTTATGATGTTATATTATGAAATATAACAAAATATTTTACCTGTTTATTTTTAATAAGTGGTTTTGTTATTCAGACATGTGCTTAAGCTTTCATACTTAGGGCTAATAATAAATAATTTCTAAATAAACACAGTTTTCCCAGCTATCCCAAAATTGCACGGGACCATGGGCCCAAAACCAAGGTTTTCATCAAACCTTAATTTTTAATTTTGTGTGTCATTAAATCCCTACTTGCTTCTCACCTCAATGTACATACTTAATTATGATAGACATATTGGAAGGCGAGAATGTTTTAGCTTGCTTAGGTTATACTCAAATGTGTAAGTTTTGTCAGTTGTGTGTTTCAAAGTCATAGATGTCAATGAATGAGGCTATGGATTCCTACCTCCGTCTTTTCCAGAGTTCATATCGGTCCAACCTGCTGTCTCCAACTCCACCTTCAAACGTTGAGCTGCCTAGTGCACGCTGTAATGCACTCGCACAATTCACAGTGTGGGCGCTGTAGTCAACCACATGTTCAGTCAATTCTACACCAATCAGAAACGATAGGCAATGAAAAATTCCGGTCTTAATGAAAATGGTACTGCATTTTAAAGATAGCTGCACTACTTATAAGTGACTGAAAAAAGTAAGTTAGTAGCATCACTACATGTATTTAGCTACTCCCCAACAGTGCCAGTCTGGACCAACTATAATGGCAGGCCTTCACCGATCCTAGCACATTATACATATATACAGTGGTGGCCAAAATTATTAGAACATTTGGCATATCTAAGGTTTCAGTTTTTGTTGAATTGGCCATAAAAATACCCATAAAACAAATGAAATATCTCCAACATACTGTTCATGACCATTATGAAATGAAATCATGTTTTGGAGACAAAAATTGTCAATATTTTCAGATCTGTAAGGTGTTCTAATAATTTTGGCCACCACTGTACTCTGTATCTTGTGTTATATGTTATTTTTTATTATTAGCTGGCGCACTTATTTTGTATTTTGTCGTTTATTTATTGTCTTGCGTTTATCTGGCACTATTGTTTTTGAGAAGCACACAAGTAAGAATTCAGTTGTGTTGCACACACAGTAAAATACCTCAAACCTTGAAATGTCCCCCAACACAGCACATTTCCATGGCAACCTGGCACTCACATTTTATAGACTAAAGATGGTATTTCTGTAGAGCGCTGTTGTGGGAGGTGAGCAGGGTCCTGAATGCCTGGCCTGGGTTTGTGACTCGGGAACCGAAACATGAAGACACAGCAACCGAGATGCTAATTACTGAGATTACGCAACTACCAGAACAGAAATAACATGGCCTGGGAGGCGTGATGTCCTCTCCTTTACTTTTCCTCTGCATCAGGTTCACCAAATGCATCTTAGAGAGTTTCTGTGACTGTTTAACTTGCTTTGCTCGTCTTCCGAGTGGCCTAAAGTGTATCAGTGTTACACAGTGGTCTGAGCAGGTCTTCCTAGTGTATTGTCACATTTTGTGTATTTCTTTTGTTAATTTTCCTCATCCTCAGGCATAATTTTTCTGTCTAATTCTTCTGCCACACTCCTCGTGAAACGAGGTGACCGGTGTGTGGAACAGAGCTCTTTCGGTGCTGGAGTAGGTGTTTGTGGATGACCATAGAAACTGCATCTCCTACTCTGATGTAGTTTTCACTCTGATCATTGAATAAGAAACATGATACGAGTCCGATTGTTGACTTTTCAAGTACATCCAACACTCTTCAGCCACACCTACTAACTGGGAGCCATGATGGCCTGGCTGACTGGCTATCTTTCTCTTAGTTATGGAAAATATCTCATCTCAAATGGATCAAGTGCTTCTCCACTGATGTCTGGGTTATACATTATATTTGTGGTTTAGTGTCATGCCGTCGTCTTTCTTTGCTGTTATGATGCCCACAACATCAACAACGCATCACCCTCCATGCAGCCTCGTCACTACAGACTGCTCAGGTCTCGGAGACGTCGGCCGGGTCCCCCACAGCGAGAGGAGCAATTTCTTCTTCTGACCAGCATCTCCTCCTTTCACATTTGCCTGTTTTCTTTTTACATTCTTTCAGTATTTTTGTGAAGTCTTCAGATCTTTGTCACATCCTTTCAGGAAAATTAGTTCTTCGTAGATATCATGGCATATCTGAGACAGCATGCCCGACCGAGCGCCGTGGTCTGGGTGCCGGATCACTGGCTGGCCCTGTGGTCTGGGTGCCGGGTCGCTGGCTGGCTCTATGGTTTGGGTGCTGGATCACTGGCTGGCCCTGTGGTTTGGGTGCCGGGTCACTGGCTGGCCCTGTGGTTTGGGTGCCGGATCACTGGCTGGCCCTGTGGTTTGGGTGCCGGATCACTGGCTGGCCCTGTGGTTTGGGTGCTGGATCACTGGCTGGCCCTGTGGTTTGGGTGCTGGATCACTGGCTGGCCCTGTGGTTTGGGTGCCGGGTCACTGGCTGGCCCTGTGTTTTGGGTGCTGGGTCGCTGGCTGGCCCTATGGTTTGGGTGCCGGGTCACTGGCTGGCTATGTGGTTTGGGTGCCGGGTTGCTGGCTGGCCTCGATTCCATACATCGGTTGCCTCTTTCACACAGTCAGGCACATACAGAGCCCCCACATCCCAGGGCTGGCAATGTGAGCTCAGCGGCGTGCTATTGGACGCCACAGGTCACATGATCTGAGCAGAGTTGCTGGCAGTGTGCAGCTCCGGCTCTCGCTCTCTCTCTCCTCGCTGCACGGAGGCACTGATAGGCTCCGCCGATACGCAGACCGTTTATCCTCCTCATGTCCCTGCCTAGAGCGGAGCATCCTCAGCAGCGTTAGCCGCTACCGAGGATGGAGTGAATCTGCCCGTAGCCCAGGGAGCCGGGGGCCCAGCAGCAGCGCGTCAGAGAGCAGCGTGTGTGAGACGCGGCAGGCAGCCAGGAGCCATGGATGCCAGGTGGCACTGCCTCTCCTCGCAGGTAGCCTGCCTCCCATGCTCCTTGCTCCTTCTGGACTGCAGAGTCCTCGCGCTGGGGGATGTGGGAGGGGGCTCCACTGTAGCTTTATTAGCTGCTCATGTTTGTAGCTAGGGGGGCC
>JAODKN010000042.1:65784-76488 GCA_026774425.1 Petrocephalus zakoni | reverse complement strand
TGATTAACCCGCGCCTATTACTGTACGCCGTTTCCCTAACTCGAAAACTCCCTAAGTCGAATTTTTTTTTTGGTCCCCTTGAGTTCGACTTAGCGAGGTCCGACTGTACCATATTAGTGACGATGAATAATAGTAAAACTTTAATAGTAAAACTTTATATATTTTAAGTATAACAGCAATAATTTGCGAATAAAAAAATGAACGAACTGTATACAGCACGACTACAGAATAGCTATATAGTGTGATGTGATGTCACACCTCTGACCTCGATACACCCATCCCCCTCAATATTAATATGAAACCTACACCACAGAGTAATAGCAAATTGACAAATTCAAAATAAATTTTGTGTAATTATTAAACAAAAAAAAAATATAATAATAGATATAATACCGTTGCCATCCAAAAAGTGAAAAATACCATGATAATAATTTTGGGTCATATCTGCCTCCCTTGATGGATGGATTGACTTTAAGTATGAAAATAAGTATATAAGCAATGCTACAAAACTACAGAAATGTAGCTGGATACTTTACTGGAGCAATTCTTTGATTGGGGAACTTGAGGAACTAGTTCCACTTCTTTGCCCGCTAATACCAGTTGTGATCAGAGCTCTTCTCACCAATGTCTTCATCAGACCTGGAGTGTTCCCGGCCAGCAAAGATCTCGGGGGCATCCAGCTTCCTCCCTTCTGGTGACTGTTATCCTCACCTGCCTCCTATTTTGTATGATTCCTAGTGATTGGTGTATTGACAATGACCCACACTTGTTTCTAGTTCACCCTCATTGTCTTACCTTGTTTTTCAGTCAGTCATTGTTCGTGTTGTGTGCCGGTACCCTCTTGTGAGCTGTGCTGAGTGTTGAGTAACCCTTAATCTTCTCAGCCCTTAAATCTCCTGTCTCGTTCTACCTGCCTCCCGTTTTGACCCCCCATGGACCTTTGGTTTATGTTTCTCTTTGAGTGAAGCTCCTGTAATGAATTCCCGATTACTACATAAATGCTGCACAGGGACATATGTGACATCCTGTAAGTTGCGAGGTGGGGTCTCTGGATCTGACTTGTTTGTCCAGCACATTCTGCAGATGCTCGACCAGACTGAGATCTGGGGAATTTGAGCCAAAGTGAAACTCTTCGTCATGTTGCTCACACCATTCTTGAATAATTTTTGCAGTGTGGCAGGGTGCATTATCCGGCTGCGAGAGGCCACTGTCATCGGGGAGTAGCATCACCATGAAGGGGTACCATCTCTTCTATCCATGAGATATTCAGTGTTATTTGCTATATCTGTCAGTGGTTTTAATCCCATGGATTATCATGTATGTGTACATCAGGCCTGTGTCCAGAAGTAAATTCCAATAAATTCCACCCAACCGATAGTTGGGAGATTTCGCAGCACAGGGGGCCTACTTTGTAGATTTTACTGACCAGGGAGCTGAAGTAAAGTTTGAGAGGGGTTCAGACCGGTAATTTTACTAGCTAGCTACATGCCTGGTGTACGTGTCATGCAGGAGATTCCGAAGCATGGAGGTTCATGTGGCTGGGAAGTAGAATGCCGCTCAGGGTGCAGGTGAGTTCACACCAAGCGATGCTGATCTCCTGTGGCTCCCTGCCGATTGCTAGCCAGCAATCGAGTGCAAACCAGAGTGGGCTTCAACCTCTTGGGCCACTGCAGACGTTTAGCATCTCAACAGCTCTGTGTCTGAAGCCAGCAGGTCCAATGAGAGATGCAGAGTGGCTGAGCAGTGGAGAAGTCCTCAGGCAGCTTCAGGCATGATCCACACCTCCACCATTCTCCTCCCCACAGGTGGCCCCCCCACACAGCCTTCCCCAGTCACTGTGCTCCATAAATTAAACAGTCAGCTTCTACCCACCAGCACTAAGTGACGATGAAAGGGAGGAAGCTGGCTTCGTTCCCAGTAGAAACATGTAAATCATTAACCATTCTGCTATCACTGAGCTTCCTTCAATAAAAAATTTATATACCAGCAGCATACATAACATAATTGAAAAGCAGACTGATTCTGATGCAAGACCTTTTTGGATCAGAGCCAGTATGGAAGTATACATACAGTAATGTAGCTTTTGCGAGCTCAACATTTATAACAGAAAAGCCTGAACCACATGAACACGTACATAATAATGGACACAGTTTGTGGCGTGTGTATAGTAACACACTAGCTGTCTCACTATCTTCCTGTAACCTACTGGGAAAAAAAAATATATTGTTTTATTTTTCTCTCTTTCTTAAAGAATTCTTCTTAGGGTTCTGGTTCTTTCTCTAATGTAGTTTATTGGACTCTTAGAAGACTCCTGAATCTGTATGGGTTTGAATGGCTTATGGAAACCTAGTGTCTAGTGCCTGTAAGTGAATTATGTGTTCTACTATAACTGGGCAATCCCCACAAGCTAATGCGTAGCTTATGGCCACAGCCTGAATGCTCATTGCAGTAAAAGCCACAAAGGCCGCATAGCTTTTTAATGTAGCCGTTTGCAAATTGGACTCCGAACTAGAACACAGACTGCTGCATCCCATCGCGTTCCGTCCCAGGTGTTCCGATCCGACAGTGTACTGAGGAGGCTTTGTGGAAAGCTTAAATAATTCACCCGCAGTGGCCTACTTGCAGAAGCTTAGATCAAATACTCAGAAGCTTGACAACCTTATTCCAAGGCTTTTATGGATATGGTGGTGGTGGTAACATGGCTGAATGGAGAGAATGCTGGGAGTGAGGTGTTGTCTGTTCCTAGTTACCGTCCGGTAACCTCAGAAACTGGCCCCGCTCACTTTTTGGACACTTTGTTATACAGTGCCCCTAAAGCAGAGGTGGCCGGTGTCTCTTCCTGCCTGCATTTGTGTGATTCCCCCTCCATCTGTCTCCGTCATTGTGCTCTCACAGTTCTCCGCTCTCCATTATGATTCCCTCCTGTTTCTCTTCCCACTTTCCTTTACTTTTACTTGATCGCATATCTTGTAAGGTGTGAGATGACGTGTGGGAGGTGCTGGGGACAGTGTGTGGTGTCATAAATTGTAGGCAGTTCCCTGGTCAGTGGGCGGAGCTGCAGGAAATGGGCGGGCTGAGCAGCGTCCAGGTTCTCTGGTAGCATTCTAGACCAGATTGCCTTTATAACACAGTGACTGTATCAGCAACCTGGGAACAGTAGCTGACACTTCTGGGCAGAACACCAACTATTCACCTGTTGGTGTGGTGTGGAAGGTGTGTTATGAGGGTGATTTCTCACTTAGAATTCACTGCATCTGAGACACTGATGACTATGTAAATGACCGATCAGATCAGCTGTTTTCCTTGAATCAGAGTTTCAGGAACTTGTACATGAGCTGTAAATTTTACCTGTGGCATGTAATGCAGCTGGTCAGACCTTCAGCATGCAGCCAAGGATATCGTACAAATGCCATCAACGAAACATACACTACACACAAATGTGTAATAATAGCCAATTTACAGCACTCTATGCAAAATGCTGCATTGCAAAAATGTTTCCTGACAAATTGCATGCATTTCTACTTGCATCTATGTAGAATGATTTCACCAAGAGTAACAGCAGACGTGTTTTAAACATCTAGCAATACTGTATATGAAATTAAAATGTATTAGATGTTGGACAAGCATTCTTAGTGAGTTGTTTGGTTCGAGTCCTAAGAAAGATACTAGGCCCTATTTTGCAGCAGTGGAAAGTGTGATGCAGAGTTGGCAGTGGTGGTGCAATGGTTCGGGAGGTGACTGTGTAACTGAAAGGTTGTTGGTTTGAGTCCCTGGCCTGCTAATACCACTAAGGTACCCTGTGCTGCCCCCAAACACAGTGCTGAAATAGCTGCCGACTGCTGTGTCATAATGTCACATGGGTTAAATGCCGGGGGACACAATTCATTGTTGGGGACTTTGTGCTGTGTCATCAATTACAATTGATCACCTTCTTCTTTAACGGTGGTTTTGCTAGTTTCATGCCAGTGCATTGCTCATTTCACATTTTCAAAATATCACATGACTTTGTGCGTGTTTTTTTTTTTTTTTTTTTTTGCAAACCCCATTTCCAGAAAAGCTGGGACACTTTATAAAAATGCAATAAAAACTAAAATCTGTAATTTGGTATTTCACTTGAACCTTTATTTAACGGGCAAAAGGACAAAGAAATGGTCTTCAGTGTTTTCACAGACAAACTGAATTCTATTTGTTAAACATAGACATTTAAAAATTGATGCCTGCGACGTACTCCAAAGAAGCTGGGACAGAGGCAAGTTTACCGCTGGGTCAGATCTGGACTGCAGGCAGGCCAGCCAAGCACACGGACTCTATGTCTATGAAGCCACACTTATGCAGTTCGTGCAGAATGAGGGCTGGCATTGTCCTGAAATATACATGGAGTTCCCGGAGAAAAGACCTTGTGCTGATGGGCGCATATGTCTCTCTGACTTCCTAATGTAAGCCTCCGCTTCAGTGGGGAGCCTCCGTGCCATGGGTGCCGATGGACCCCCAAACCACCACAGATGCTGGTTTTTCCATCTTTTGTTGATAACTGTCTGGATGGTCTTTTTCATCTTTGGCACGTAGAACCCGATGTCCGTTTTTCCCAAAAATAAGCCGAGACATGAACTCATCTGACCACGTTTCCATTCCGTCTTCCGGTCCATCTCAGATGGTCTCGGACCCAGAGAACTCGCCGGCGTCCTCGCAATCGGACGCATGGCTTCCTCCTTGCATAATACCGTTTCTGGGAGCATTCCTTGGTGCGGCGGCGTATTGTGACAATAAGCGCCAATAATTTCCCTGAGTACTCCTGAGCCCATATAACTACGTCTGTCATGGTAGCATGACGGTTTCTAATGCAAAACCGCCTAAGGGCTTGAAAGCCACATACATTCAGCAGTGGTTCCCAACCACGGTCTTTCTCCTGACACCCTGAATCTTTTCACAATGTTATTAACTGTAGATGGTGACAGACCTAAATTCTATGCTATCCATCTATTGGCATTTGCTGTCTGGGAAACACTGGCAGATGATTCAGTCACAAAGTTCAATAAAAAGTGGTGAGGCATGACCCATCTTTGCCTGCTAAGACTTTCTTGGATGCTTCTTTCTTGGATCTTCCACATCTGAATAATTAAGAGAGTTATGACAACCTATCTGAGCCTTGTGATAGAGCAAAGTCTATTTTTTCCGCAGTCAAAATAGAAAAATGAATGTTAGTTGTTAAATGTTAGCTGTGCCCTGCCCTTTGTACTTTGCATTAGATCAGGGGTATCAATCTTCCAGCCTGCGATGTTTTAATTGAACTATTTTTATCATCAATCTTTACTTTGTACTATGGATGAATTGGTTACCGGTTTCATGGTACGTAAAATTCCCAACGCTTAGTGTTACCATTTCAAATATTAATTATTGTTAAAACCGTGGTTCATTACCGCTCTTTGAAAAAGCTCTGCAGCATCAACCAAGGGCAGCAGCAGTCTCTGAGACGCAAGCGCACATGCGTGGCTTGGTGGGCTGCTTTGCGTCAGTGTAGCAGGTAGCAGCTAATGTAAGTGGCAGTCGCTCAGGGGGAAGGTTCTCTAGTCTTTTGGGTGGAAAAAGCTGCAGCAAGCATGTGTGCTAGATGGGTTCTTTTTGTAAAGGAAAAGAAAGGTTATTAAATGTGTATGCGGAGAGCCACTGAGACCGAGTCGTCTGAGTACCAACATTATTCTTTAATTAAAAAGTGGTCTCGTACAGTCGCTTTAAGTTCGGACACTAGATCTATAAAAACATGCCGAAAGCCTGTGACAACACTCAGGAGATTTTTCAGCCTTTCCAGAGGACCGAGTCTCATGGAAGTCATATTTTGGTTTTTAATCTTCGTGACCACCACTTACTACTCTATAGTGAAAGTCAGGTAAGTTAACTTCTAGCTCAGTGCATGATGTTGGAACTTAAGAATGGAGAGAATGGAGAACTTGTTAATAGTTTGTCTGCAATGCAAACTGGAGTTGTCAGTGTTACCTTCTCTTGGAAGTTGTCGGGGGTGTAGTGGAGACTCCACCTTCTGTGCCTCAGTCTCAGAGTTAGCTGAATACCCATAAATTACGTATATGTTTGCAGGGGTGCAAGAGAGATGTTTGAAGTGGGGGAAACCAAACCGTAAGCAGAAGGACTCAACTCAGAAGGTCTTAAGCTTCTCCAGCCATGATCAGGGTCTCTATGTACCTGGGGGGTGCGTCCCCCCCTTCCCCCGCCATCAGCACCCCTATACGCGTGTATTTATACGCTCTTGAAACGGAACATTTTATACCAGTTTCCTTTTTCTTCATGAATTTTCCGTAACTACAATATGGCGGCATTATTTGCATGTGTCTGAAGTCCAGTCCATAGCTGAACTCTTACAAGATGCTTTGGTTTCCATATCTTTAGATGCATTTGACTTAGAGTGCAGCGCTGACCTCAGCGCAAAGTATAGCGATGCAAACACAAACCCAGACACAGCCGCACGCTTCCTGAGAGACTTACCTCTATCATTGCTAGCTTTGTCCAAATGCTTCGAGTGGTTAATGTGTCTGTTTGGAAACGTTTCTCCACCGTGATTGTACATAAATCAGAATGCAGATCCAGGCTGTCTGATAGCCATGTCAGAGTGTCCAATGTCCGCTCCCTCAATGCAAATGTTACCCAACTTACCCAAAACCACCCTGCATCTTGTCTTTGGTAGGTTTGTGCAGAACAACTATGCCATTTAAAAATGCCTGATTTTTGTTTCCGTTCTGATGTTGGTCTTCCCTGTTATAATGCCGTCGTGCTTATGTTCCTGTGATGTCACGGTGTCTTGGCTGCAGTAGTGGGCCGGTGTCACGTCTCACCATGGCTCTTTGGTTGACAGCTGTGTTTATTCTCCATTCCCGACCCTTATCTCCCAACAGCCAACAGATGATCTGCTGGTGGCATCAGCTGAATGTCCCAGTGATGACGAGGACATTGACCCTTGCGAGCCAAGTTCAGGTGGGTCAGATTAGCCTGATTTTCTTTGCTTGCTCTCTTGACCCATTTGTGCCCGGATGACGTTTCAGGCCAGGCCATGGGAGGTGACGTTTCAGGCCAGGATATGGGAGGTGACGTTTCAGGCCAGGCCATGGAAGGTGACGTTTCAGGCCAGGCCATGGGAGGTGACGTTTCAGGCCAGGTCATGGGAGGTGACGTTTCAGGCCAGGCCATGGGAGGTGACGTTTCAGGCCAGGCCATGGGAGGTGACGTTTCAGGCCAGGTCATGGGAGGTGACGTTTCAGGCCAGGCCATGGGAGGTGACGTTTCAGGCCAGGCTACGGGACGTGATGTTTCAGGCCAGGCTATGGGAGATGACATATTATTCTCTGTGTTCTCTTTGCCACATTTGTGATAAGCAAAAGCACTGAAGCATGCAGAATTGATATAGTACATATACATAGTATATATAATATATATAGTACATACATCAGCCGGAATCGTAATACATCATAACAAAGGGCACCTTTAATTTAAAAAGGTTTAGAACTGCAAATATAATCTCCATACTAAGGCTAACCCCTTGAATTGTCACATATGCATTTAAGTGTGCTCTAAAACAAGGGCTTTATTGTTCCTATAGTAGAGCAGCATAGTGTGACAGGCACTAAAATGCTTGAAGTTTCCGGCCAGTGAGCCCACGAGTCACTCCACCACAGCCAATCAGCTCAGGCAGTCAGCAGTCAGGGGCCCCTTTCAGGGCTCAGTGTGTCTATGGCCAGGGATTAGATGGGACTTTTTCACTTACTGCCATCAGACAGAGCCAGAATGGAGCCAGCTGGGATAATTAGTGCCTTTTTGGTGGGTGGCATTAAGAGGCTGGCTGGCTCCAGGCTGTGTGATCACATGGAGGCAGAAACTTTGGCAGGTAGCTGCTATCTAGTCTGCTGAAGATGTGCTGCCCTTGTCAGTCAGCCAGAGCAGCGATGGACTGCAGGTCCTAGATGCGGCGTCTTGATAACATAAAGGGTCGGTCTTAAAAGTTTATCCAGAGAAAAGTGCTTATTGATCATATGGCCTCATTTGTACTCAATCAGGCATTTTTTGCTGTATTTTTACCTTAAACTGATAACGCCTCATTAGAGTGAATTTAGCGTAGACAATAATGAGACTACATTGTCTTTCTTGTATTATTAAACTACTACCAAGCTGTATCTTGTCTGTCTCCAATAGTCATTTTCACATCTGGAAAAAAAATTGCAATTGTTTGGGAAATAGAAAAAATAAATGTTGTTGTTACTATTGTGCAAGTAACATATGTTCGTATTAGGATGTATAATTATGCAATGTTATATTTGCAAGATATACAATAATGATAATATAATCTTATTTCACAAAGCAATTATATAATACATTACTTTAAGCTTTCAAGATTAATAGTCATGTGCACAGCATAAGATGTTACGTAAATTTGGACTGATTAGTATCATTATTAACTTAAAGGCATAAATAACACTTAGACTGGATTCTGCATGTTAAGGTTATTATTTGCCATACAGGCAGTGATATAGTCTTTATTAATCCATCGGTGACGTCCTTGACCACAGCAAACCCCACTGTTCCGGGAGCAAAGGGGTACCCGGGCCCCTCGGAGGTGATCCGGGAGTCCAGCAGCACCACGGGGATGGTGGTCGGCATCGTGGCCGCCGCGGCGCTCTGCATCCTCATCCTGCTCTACGCCATGTACAAATACCGCAACCGGGACGAGGGCTCCTACCATGTGGACGAGAGTCGCAACTACATCAGCAACTCCGCAACACAGCCCAATGGTGCCGTGGTCAAGGAGAAACCACCTGGTGGCATCAAGATCTCTAGCAAGAACAAGAAGAACAAGGACAAGGAGTACTATGTCTGAGGCTCCTGTCTCAGCGCCGAGAGGAGAGGCCATCTTCTGTACAGTAATAAAGCACCAAGGTTTCTCATTATTTTGTTTTCAACTTGGTTTACTGTAAAAAGAACTAATATGTTATACAGAAGCACATCTATCCAAAAAGAACAGCACATCAAAAAAAAAAAAAAAACTACTTTTCAACTTGAAAGAAGCCACGGCGAATGAACCGTTTGCCAGTCTTGTTGCCGGGAAACCAGCCAATCTGGGAGGGGGAATATTATACGTGTGTGAGGGGTGGTGGGTGGGTGAAGGGACCAAATGCCAGTGTTTTCAATAATGTTACTTCTGTTTGTGCTACTGGGGTATTTTATATATAAAAACTAATCAATGTGTGATTATTGTGGGCTTCTGAGGCAACTGTGCACAAATATCGGTTTGGGGGAACAAAACGGAAGTGTGTGGAATCAACCGTTTTTGGTTTGTCTCTAGCAAGAGGCGACTGAAAAGGACCAGAGTAAGCCAACCAACTAATCTGTCAAAAGTTACTAAATAGACTTGTTTTAAAGACAAAGCAAATAATGTCGTCTAGAAAAAAGTATGGAAGCCTTAATTTGAATCCTAATGTGAAGTTTAAGGATTATGTTTCTTTTGACAGGGATGAGGGGAAAACTCCTTGCACGCAAACTATATTATATTATATGTTTATATCCAGTAAAACACATCTCTGTGTGCTATCTGGATTGTGACTGGTGGTGTTTTATAGCCTGTTGTATAGATGATGCTACGGTATATCTGCTCTTCACAAATTTTTATTAAAAGAGAAGAATTGTCAAAATGATACAAAATTAAATGTTAACTCATGGTATTGACACAAGTTTTTCCTTTGGTTTTTGATGATAGCGTTTGCTTTCAAATATTCAGTTATGTATCATTTTACGAATTTATAAATATGTGTTTTATCGAGCTGTTAATTATTTCTGCCCGTGTCTACATATTTTGCATCCTTCACCAGTTGATAAAATTAACTGGGAATCAGCAAAAGTTTATCATGTTCATCACACCAAGGACATCAAATACTGGTGCTGACAGGAAGTCAGGTGATATAACAATTACCCAATCATATGTTTCTACTTATTGGAAATTACCCAATGACATTCTCACTCATCGGTAACATTTCAGTTGCCCAGTCACATGCAGCGAGAGTCAAGTATGAATGAGGCGGTTTTTGAATGATAATTGTGCTGTAATTCTTAGCCCAGAGCATAGAAGCTTTGTCCCTATGAGTAGAGGATACAGCCCATGTCTGTACTTTTTTTGCTGTCATGTATTCAATATAAACCATATACAAGAAGAGAATAAAATTCTCGATAAAAGGATAGTAATTTTACACGTTCTTTTAAATTTTATTTGTTAATGTATATTTTTTACAGTATTTTCCTTTGGGTTTTGTTACAATTCTTTAACAACCTCAAAGCAAAAAATTTACTTTAAAACAGTTTTGAGAAATTTAATTAAATAAAGTATTGCTTAAGTGAATGTAAATCTACAGGGTGAAATTATTGGAATAAGTTTTTGGAATATTATTATAGGATATTGTAATTATGAACTGTATAATTTACGCAGCCACCACAGCCCAGATTTCCTTTAAGTGGGAGGCAGGTCATGTTGACCACCTCCAACGTGATGCGGCAGAAGAAGCCTCCACCTTTGACCCCACCTTCAGCATGGTACAGCAGAAGAAACCTCCAGCTTTGACAGCAACTCCAACATGGTGCAGCAGAAGAAGCCTCCACCTTTGACCCCACCTTCAGCATGGTACAGCAGAAGAAACCTCCAGCTTTGACAGCAACTCC
>JAODKN010000042.1:11827-30100 GCA_026774425.1 Petrocephalus zakoni | reverse complement strand
AGATTGTCTTTTTGTTGTATTTTTGACCAATTTATTTTGATGCACTTACAATTTTGTATCAAAATACATTTAAACACATTATCACTGCTTGACTCCAGTTAAAATGTAGTGCATTTCATAGATGTGCGTAACAGGAACCACCTCAGAAATGAGAACCCGGGTGCAGCCTTGCAGTGGGTGGTTCCTCCAATTTTTCCAGTGGTTGGAGTGCCAACCCTGCCACCAACCCCCAGATTTTATCGACTGATTTCACATCACACTGATTTCACATCACACCCAGGACAAAGGAACTGCAGGTTAAGGGCCTTGCTCAAGAATCACTCCTGGCATTCACTGGACTCAAATTGGACTGAAAGCAGTTGGATTCACTGGATTCACTGGACTGAAACCAGCAGCTTTCCAATTGCTGGCACAAAGCCCTAGCCCCACGGCCACCACTCCACCCCCAACAGAGAATAACATATAATACAGTATAATACATATATAAGAACATATAATTCAGTATATCACAGTGATGTGAAATAAAGAGGCAAGAGGCAAAAATGATGTGACCTTCAGGGAGAGGAAACATGGCGCTGAGCTCCCTGGAAGATTCACATTATGGATGTTCTACTGTGATTGCTAATCGATCATTTCATCACTTGATTAATGATTTGAAGATCGCCTGGTTTTTCCTCAGTCTTTCTGCGGTGAGCTCCAAGCGACCCCCCCCCCAACCTAAGCCCTGCCATCACACCACACTACAATTTCCACTACATTTCTATATCTATATGTGATTCATTGAGAGAGAGGAATACAAACCTGTGAACTTGTATCTAGCCACCGACAGAGACTATGACGAGAGGCTGCTCTCTGATAGCCTTGCGAGCATATTGAATCTTTGACCTGGAACATTGTGTGTCTTGGCTTACTATATCCAGCAAATTCAGGATGTAGACAATCATACATACGGAGATGAGAGCAAGCTTGGCAGAGAAGGGCAGTGGTGCCCACGGTGCTAGGGTTGCTCAAGGCCTCGCAGATGTGGCTGTTCTGTGGGATTGAAAGGGTAACCATCTGATCGCAGAAACAGAGGCTTAACTCACTGAGCCGCACAGCACGGAGAATCATCCGGACAGGAGTCACCCGCAAGGCTGATAACGAACAATTACATTCACAGAGATGGGCAAAAAGACACCAATATACACTACTTGTAAGTGCATCAAAACAATCTACAAAATACAGCCACCAAGCAGAGCATCAAAATAAACAGTATTTTGCATTTTAAAAATACAGAAATACACTTCACATCTCTACTCAGCCTGTTCCTTCACAGGCACACTGACTCAAATGGCAAAGCATAAGAGCAGCATTTTTTCACTGCTTAATGAGACAATACAAAACAAACCAAAGACCAAATATTCCATGTCTTAAATATATCTCATGTGAACACTTACAGGTCGGTCAATCATATGAAAAAGTAATAACACCAAATTCAGAAAGACTTTTGTATAATTTAATACACAAAACTGCTTCCTTTTTTGTATCACACATGCAAATAACTAAAATTTAAAATTAAAAATGACAAACCGTTCAAATGCTTCACTCAACAGCTTGAAATCTTTACATACGAACAGGCCTGAATGGTAAATATTTTGGTTCAATACAAGTGATCAATTATTGGCTGTAATTGGGTCTATTAGCTGTACCATTCATTAAAAGAAAAATAAAAAATTTAACTTCCTCCTTCTGCATGCACAAACTGTCATGGTTGGGGCGGTACTGAAGACACGGGGGAAAGGTTCCAGGCAATGAAATGGGGCTTATTAAAAACAACAGAGAACTTATCAGGACGGTAAACAAACTGGGCCGCGGTGGGTGAAAAAGAGAGCGACTGTAGCACACTAGACGGGAGCTCACAACATTAATGACATCATGGGGATAGCAAGATAGGGGAGCACTTATATACTGGTCTATCAAGTGAGCCTGACGAAGGGAAGCTGGTGTGAATCACAGGAGGGCAGGAACGAGAGGTAACACTTAACCAGGGCCAGATTTGGCTTGTTAAAGCCACATTAGGGAGGAAATGGGGGCACCAGGTAGTGCAGGACATGACACAAACGTTTTGCACACATGAAGTCATCATGTATACATAATAGAGAAATTTCATTTTCAAAATACATAAATACTGAAGATCAAAATATTTTGCTACAAACAACATAAATTACAACATACAATTTTATATTTAAAATATGTATCAGGGAAAACTGCCCATCATTGCATTTACATATAATACAGCAGACACTTATTTTCTTCTAAGTTATCATACAGGTATTGTGGTTTCCATAAAAGGCATTAAAGACTAAATTCTGTAATTACTAATGGTGCCATACAAAGAAGCTAAGATTATGCTGAAAAATATACTTCAATATACTGCCAAAACGTACTGATGTCACGTCCTGCCCGTTCGATCCTCCTGTATGCCACACCCCCTTGTTACCCTCGTGTGAATTTCTGCGTTTACCAGCTGTTTCTTGTTCTGTATTAATGATTCTGTGTATTTAGTCCGCGTTCAAGCTCGTTTCCCTAGTCCGGTCACTGACGTCGTTACGCTGTCCTGTTCCCTGATCGTGTCAAGAATAAATCTTCATTCATCTCACCTTTTGGATTCCCGACTTTGCTTCCCTGCTCCGCACCCGGCACAGATCATGACAACTGATGGCAGATACCATCTGTTTTAATTTCATAACTAATCTCTTGTCCTCTCGCACTGTTCACTGTAGTGTGCAGAAATTGCTTGAGATCCCCAGGCATTTTCTAACCTGTGTGAGCTGGTGGAAATAAAACCACCAAACCACTTTCACAGTGTCATCTGTTCATTCTACAGCCAATGCATGGCCATTCTAGTTGTATCTTAGCATCAATTTCTATTACTTTCTTTTTTTAACAGAACAATCACTAATTCACAAAATCTGGTCATCGTTGACAATGATGCCATCTGGAATCTGCCAAAACTGAAATATGTGTGATTGTTATTTATTTATAAGAACTCAATCAGTTTTACTTCACCCGTCTTACCCACAAAACTACAGGACCAAAACTTTCTCTGCTCATTTAAAACTCTGTATAAAGAGACTGGTCTTGGCATTTAGTATGCCTTCTATACATAGCTATACATATACATATGTCCTGAAAACATCAAGATATCAGCTTCCTACATCCCTGCATGCTGACATCTTTTCATCTGCATGTCTAATATGTGCCGTGGATGACAGTCTCCATAAAACTGGAAACCTAATAAAACGAAGCGAGCCAAACAGACTCAGAGGATATGAAGTTCTCTAAAAATATATATAAGATGCAAAAGTAACATGTTAAGATTGGAGAGGGCATGCAAGTGTGTGCACAGAACACAGAATGGTGGATGACACAGAAGTGTGTGCACAGAACACAGAATGGTGGATGACACAGAAGTGTGTGCACAGAACACAGAATGGTGGATGACAGAAATGATTCCTTACTGGGCTTTTCGAGGGCTGACCACAGAGACACTGAAGGAATTGTAAGTACAGTGCTTCCCTTCAGCTTGCAATGAAAACATCTGAAAGCCTGCTTAAGCTTATTGTATCTGTCATTTTTAACAATTTGTATTATTGTGCATTTTAAATGAACAGGTACAGTGGTACAGTGGCTCAGTGTGACGCACTGTCACCTCCCGCCTTTAGGCTTGGGGATTTTAATGGCACCCCTGCTCCTCTCGTAGTGTCTGCTTGTTCTTTCTAATCACCTGGGTCTTCTCATGGGACTTTGGTGTCCTCCTGCAGTCCAGAGATGTGTAGTCACTAAACCGCCTGTCATGAATGACTGCGCGTGTGAGCTGTCATGTAGATGTCAAGGGCGTTTTGAACTTGTCAATTTCAGCAACTGGCTGCATGTCTGGTTGGTAGAAAATAAATTTTGGGGAGGTGGTTCAAACCAGTACTTTTACTACGTGGCTGTATGTCTGGTGCCATGTCATTGTCACTGCCTTGCATAAGTAGCATGTAATGGCACATTATATACGTATTCTAACTATGCAATGGTTGAACATTTTCATTGGGTTGCACAGCTCTTCATAAACTTCATAGACAAAGTGTTTCTGTGGTGTTATAAACCAACAGGTGTACTGCACCCTAGAATCCGTCAGTGACCAGACCACATAGTGCCTTCCAAATACCACATACGTCTTTTATTCCTATATATCTGACTCCCTTTCTGTGGCATGTTTGTGTTTTCTATATACCAGTGGGCAGAGCACCACTGCAGAAAGAGATTGTAGCACAATAAAGCCCCCGCGTTCAGCTGGCCTTATCACCAACAACACCCCACTCAGCACATCCTGTGCGCTCAAGGCCACAGAGACCACCGAATGGAATTTCCAAGGAAAAACACCATTGTGATTTATTTGAAAGTACTTGCAATTTGGCAGGTTCTCCAGTGGAATACAGGACCAATATATTATTAAAGAAATTACATGAAAAGCAAAAACTAGACAAGTATAAGTATAAGATGTAACCACAGCTATGCATTATATTAACTATAATAGTACATAAATGTAACCAAGTCTGACAAGTTTGCTATAACACTTGGACTAATCAGAAACAGGCCATCCATGCGCTGAAGAAACACTACCCTTGCTGTTAGAAACCACATAGATTCGTATGAGCCTGACATCTGCTGGCAAGAACAGGTCATTGTGCTTAAGCTCAGAAGTAATGAGACTTGTAGAAATCTCGTGGTGTATTGGAAAGTAAGTTTCTTTGAAGTGACAAAGAACATTATGAACTAGTAGTGGAGGAGGTGGGGCGGAGGGGCCCACTGCAAAATTTAACAAGGCGACCCCAGACAATCACACAAAATTCTCAATTATCCAGCAGAGGGTTGAGGTGACCCCGGGGACCAGAAGGATGAGGAAGCTGTTTGCCTTATTGATTCACCCTGTAGGTGATTTAGGAAACGTTATCAGCAAAGCTACACAAGCCTGGGAGCATACTACCTCCTCACATGCAGAGTCTGGGCTAAAAATCGAATCTACAGCCCGGAGGTGTGATAGCCACTGAACCACCCCAAAGGGATATTAGTCCCATTTTTTTCTGTTACATAAACCTGAATTTGAGGACTTGGTGTCAGTTCCTTTGTACTACATGTTGGTTATTCTGTGATAGTGGTCAGCTGGTCAACTTGCTATTGCTGCTTCTTATTTTATTATTCAAAGTAGCATTCCAGTTTCTAACAGCAGCTGTAGTATAGTTGGATTTGGTCATTTCGATCAAATCCAATTGTTTGATCATTGGTGGCTAGACGTCAAGTTCTCCAAGTTCTACTGGTCCATCACCACCACTGGCACTTTCCTTATAACTCAAAAATAGCCTACTTGACAGATCTTTTTCAGACTTTGCAGCCACATATCCTGGATGACAAACTGGATCAAATTTTGAGACAGATCACAGCAAAACTGAAGCGGCGCCGTATAGTAATAGCACAGAATAAGACAATTCTGACACTTGATGCTGTTAGTGCAATAATTCAAAACGTATTTGAAGGATCTTTTTCAAACTTCACCAATACATTGTATGCACGAGGAACTAATCAAACTTTGAGATGGATCACCCCAAAACTGATGCAACAACGCCTAGTGACATCAAAGGGAGTGTGACTGCAAACGATATTTGACGTTGTGAATGTGATAGGTCAAAAGTTTGGTTGGAAACTTTATATAGATGAAGATCTTCAACTGATTTTATTTTGAGGCAAATTGCCCTAAAATTAAAGCAGCACCACTAGGTGGCAGCAGAGGACAGAAAGGAAGACTACAGAAGCCATCTTGTGAACAATCTCTATATGGGCAGTATGAAAATTTAATCCCAGCCAATAAGGATGCACTCGAATACGAATACATTATTCGGGAACGCACAGATAATGCGTTGTAAATGCGTTGTATTATTTGGAAAGTCAGCTCCATGACTACGTTTCTTCAAATCAATTCCAATCATTGTGGATGGCCACAATTTATAAATACCCATTCTGTTTAAAACACAGCACTTTAATGTCATTTCACTACAGATTACTAAAAAAGTGATTGCAACGTTTTGTATTCGACCCACCAAATTAGAGCACAGCAGGTAGCCGGCTGGGACCTCACCTTTCCTGACGGTCACTCTGGGAAACTCACATATAGGGCGAGGAGGTGTCAGCATCATGTTCAGGTTTCTCTCAATCCCCTATATAAACCCAAACCCCTCAACTATACATCACTTGTCAAAAAACAGGGTAGTGCAACAATGAGAGTATTAAGTGAAAATGGAGTGGTATCAAACTAGTATAGGTATTCCTGGAACACTTGAGGTGCTCCTTGAAGATGAAATGACTGGATGCATTTCAGCAACTCATTCATACATGAGAAACATCTGGATTGAGACTTCTCACTTGGTGGAAGGATCTCCAAAAGGCAATTGTTTGTTGACTGAAACAGTAAAGATGGGATGTAGGTCTTACGAATCCTCTTGATGGAGATGGGTGCCTGTCCATTAATGGCTCTGGTAAACAGCACAAGGACTTGATAAGAGCACCTATTGGGAGGTTTCTGTGCAAGTTAGAGCACTTTTAGCAATTGAATTTAGATATAGATTTGATTGAACTGTGAAATAATCTGATTAAAACTGAAACTGAGATGGTTTCTTGGTTTTAATACCACACTGAGAAAATAATAATAATAATTATTATTATTATAAATAATAATACTTCATAACGGAACAGGTACCATTTTTAAAATTATGTAACAGCGGTGATCCCTTCATGCTGATGTTACATAAAAATCGATTATATTTTTTCTTCTTAGCGAAAGCTGTTCAGTCATCGCCCTCTAGTGGCAAAATGTTAACACTGCATATAGCACCCTTCATTTCCTAACCCTGGTTCTACACTCAAATTTGGTATAATTAGGGCTGGGCGATATACTGATGATTATGAACATTTATATCGTCATAAATTTCAATATTCTATTGTGATATAATAAACAAACCTGTTTTCTTGCATAATTGACAGTTATAATGCATTTTTTACATAAATTCCATCAAGATATGAGTCGTGTTGTGTAATTTATTATTATACCTGTCACATACTCCGTAACTATTAATAAAAAAAATGTGGTTATCATAATGAGAAAAACGAAACACCACCTGTCATATTTTACTGTTTTCTACATGTGAATTTTAGAATACTGTGAGAAATATTTTAAAATTTGTGAAAATCTTTGAAAATATTGTGATGATATTTTTTGGGCCACCCAACCCTAGTCAAATTCATTCCCTGGAACACACAGCAAGGCCGACAGTGATAAAACCAAGCAAAAAAAAAACTGTTGGAGATTTCTAGTGATACGCCATATGACAAGGAAATTTATTTTTGTCTGATTTATTAGATTTCAATTTGCAGTCCATTCAAATTGTCATCTTTCTCATGTTCTCATTAAGGGTAATTCTAATAGAATTTTAAGCAAAAATTGAGCATTGAAGTAAATAATGACCTGAATTATATTGTGATAATTATTGATATCATTTTATATGAAAAGAATAATAATAATTATATATATCATATATGACATATATTAAGTATGACACTTTTTAATCTTTATGTAGATTACAGGGACGAACAGCCCAACAACAAAACCCTGTGGGGCTCCGATGATTATATTAAGCAAAATTAAATTCATCCAAAATTGCATGTCTTGAAATTACATTGTGTTTCTGTTTTGTAAGTTGTGCTGAGTATCCAGGTAAACTGGCTTATATTCTGGGGTGGCCTGGCTTCTCGATTGCCGTGCTTGTTTCTGTGTCACGAAGGTCCTCAGCATATTTGAGTGGGTCTCCTACCAAAGTCCAAAGCTGAACTTTTTGTGAGTTTTGATAAACTTGCCCATGGTATGTGTGTCCCACGATGGATGACGTCCCATCCGGGGTGTTCCTGCTTCCTGTGATAAACTCCAGGTGATACTGTGGTGCTGCACTGGAGGTGCACTTACAGTATGGATGGACGGATTATTAAACACAAAAACGTCAATCTTAATATTACTTATTGGAAGTTTTAATTTATCATATAGCGTGGGTTTCGTGCTACATGCTTTAAGGAAACACAATAATTTACTCAAGAACTGCCCTTCCTTCAACAGTCCAAATGTTACCGTTTAACAAGTAATCGGTTCTTCTGTAATGAAATACAGCCCTCAGTATTACTTTATGAGTAACTGTAATGCCAGTAAATCTAGAGTTGGTATAACCCCAAACTCTGTAAAGTGGTCACGGTACAGATGTAGAAGCCGTATATGCTGTTATGCATTCATTTTCCAAAACTACTTACATGCAGTTGGAATTTTCATAACTTTACCTAAACGATGCTATGATTATGGGAGGGAACCCACAGAGCCCGAGTCCGCGTCCGTGTCATCCCGTATTATATGCGAATTTAACGTAAATATGAATCATTATACATTCTGATTTATAATATTATGCCATACTGGTATTCACTTATAGACTGCATGTTGTACCCCCTGTTATAGTGACTTTTCATGTAGTCTGTGCCATTTTATCCTGGCATCCTTCGAAGACAGAGAGGGTGGCGCACAGGGCGAGGAGGCGCCGCGCACCCCCATCCCGGTCCCGGATCCCGGTAGGCGGAGAGGCGTTCGGGCCCCTTCCCCGGTACCGAAGGGAGGGGGAGGGGGGGCGTTTCAGCAGCGCGTTGCTATTTGCAGCGGCGCGCCGGAGCGCTGAGCGCCGGCGAGCGATTGGCGGACTCTCTCGCCCCGTGATTTGTTTCCCCTCGCCGCGTCTCCGCGAGTAAATGGCTCCTCCTGCAAGAGATAATAAGCGGAGCTGAGGGAGGCGAAGGGGAGAGGTGGGGGCAGCGGCGAGCAAAACATAAATAACAGGCGAAAGGCGCATCTGGCCTCCGCAAGCGCCGTGTCACGGCAAGTCTGCGGGCTTTTTAGTATTATTAGTGTTATTATTTTTATTTTAAGGCGTTTGCATGTTAAGGTAGCCGGCCACACCGGGAGGGCAGGTTTGCGTTTGATGTTAAATAACCGAATCCGCAAATGAACTCCGTCAGAGCCACCAGCAGGAGACCCAGGCGAGTGTCGAGGCCGCGCCCGGTGCAGCCGGAGAGGAACAACGGGGAAAGAGGTGAGAAATGCCGCCGCAGAAATGGTGGTGGGGTTTTTTTGGGGGGGGGACAGAGACTTGCTTTTGCTCGGCGAGTGCCTGGCAGCGGTGCCGCGGCGATCGCCGGGCCGCGCTTGGGAGCTCGGCGCGCGGCGTACGGGCAGCAGGAAACACCGCGGCTGCGGGCTGGGGGGAAGGCCTCGCTTTTGTTCGGCTCGCCCCGCTTCCCGAATCCGCCCCTCCCCGCGCCCCCGCACGTTACCGTGGCAGACCCCCCCACCACACGCGAAAAGCCCGAAGACCCCGTCCGTCACCGTCCGGCCTGAGCCCCGTGGCTCCGAGACGAAGCGCGGACGGCGGACGGCGGCTGCCGGGCGCCCCCGCCTCCTTTCCGGCCAGGCTCTGCCATCTTTGCGCGTAACGCGTTACATTCACGCGGACCTCCGCCTCGCCCGGAGCTCCGGCCCGTCTGCGGCACACATCCCGCTTCTCACCAGGCGGCTCTCCCGGGGCCGGGGGGCCCGGAGCGGAGCGCGGCTCTGCGGCACGCCTGTCGCCCGGTACCGCTGCTGGGGGACATGTCAGCGGCCAAAGGGGCAGGAGACCCGAACGTGCCGAGCGCCTGGTCCCCCCGCGGCGGTGCCCGCGTCCCGGTGCTGCGTCGCGGGTGACACGGCGGTGACACGCCGGGCGCTCGGCTAGGCCCCGGCCCCCGGCCCCCACACACCTTTGTCTTGCCAGAAAACACCCCCCATTCCCCCCCGAACCCCGTAATAAATTATTCACGCCTCTGCGTGGAGGCGTTGCGGCCGCTCCGCTCCGGGGAAGCCCCCCTACACGCAGACCCCCGGCAGCGGTGACATTCGCGGCGCCCGGCCGTCAGCTGACCGCCCGCCTTTCTCTCCCGAACAAAAACGGCGTCCTACTTCTGCTACCTTCCTAAACGACCCCCCCCCGATAGATGCATATTACACCCCCCAGCCACCACCCAAAGGCTGATTAATAAGCCCCCCGATCACCCCAAACCCTAAGCCATTCCCTGCTGGAGAGTGCCAGCCACTGCTGCTTAACCAGCAGCGGTAATAAGCTCCCCCAATAACTGCATTTTATGCACCCCCCCGTATACTAGTGAAAGGCTAACTAGCTCTCGCTATTTTTAGACGAGTTTAAGAAATGTGGGTCATGTGAAGAAGTAAATGGAGACTTTAAGTTTTATAAAGCATAACCGCATATAACGGTATTAAACACTGTCGAGGTTTTGCTGTATCTAATTCAGTTTTGTGACTATATAGTAAGCAAGAATTTTAATCTTTTTCTATTGTCATTATGTAATGGGGGCAAATATGAGGGATTCCACATTTTAAGTAACGAGCCTGGCGAGTGTGCTTAATTAGTAAGCAGTGTTTCCTTATTTAAATGAATTATCTAGTTTATAATGAAGCAAATTTACATAGGTGGTTGTTTACTGAGGCAGTGATTTATGAAGTTGCTTATGACTATTAAAACAGTTTTAACTATAATATTCTGGCCAGAATGTATTGTGTTTAACATGTTTCACCACATTGTGTTGCAAAATAAGTTGCCAGCCGGTTCATTGTGAATAGTGAAAATAGCTTAAAAGATTTCTGTCAGAAATCCCTGATTTAGCATACATATGCATTTCCTTTTAGTTACCAGTAAGCAATATGGTTTTATATTTCTACATGAATTTCTTTGTGGGGCGGTGTGTGTCATTCTGGGACCGGGGTGGGCAGAAAGGGTTGTTGTGTATGCACGTTTTTGCTGCAACTCCCTAATTAGGTTACTAATTGGAGGACTAATTGGCCAAACAGTCCTCACACCTGGGTTAGATGAGCTGATCTAAAGGTTATTTTGAAAACCTGTATACGCACCAGCTCTTTGTGGATAATATTGCCCACCCCAAATCCTGTGGCCTGCAGAATGACTAACTTGCTGGCTGACCCTGTGTTGTGACCCCCAAGCTTGCCCCCTCTGCCCATCTCAAGATGGTTTAGATACACTTTATTCATCAGTGTGTTATTTTTTCTGCCATTCTGAGTGTACAGATTTAATTTGGTCATGTCTAAAGCAGCACAGGGGGTTGGCTGGGGGAAATGTAGTTATTTTGCAGATACTAGAACTGAACATCAGACACTAACTTGAAAACAGTTTAGTGACCATCAATAACAAAGATACTCCCGTGGCAGATGAGAGCATTGATTAGACCTCTTTAGCTGGGTCTCAATAAAAATAGCTACGTTTACCGTCTAATGTCACAGACACTTGTCATTTGTAACAGTTTATTGCTTAGAAATATGCATAACATCCCATTACAGACATTGTATGTTCTGGCTTTTCATTCGCTTTTGTTGATATTTAAGAAATAACTCTGAAATGTTTGTATCAATGTTTCCGCTGGTAACTGTACTCCATGGTGGGCCACAGTAGCAGAAAAACATCTACCCAACCAATCGATCATCTAATCCAGTGCCTTGGTGACTCACTTGGGAAGCCTGAATCTTGTCCCCATCCCCTGCGCATGAATTACGGAATTCAGCTGGAATATTACACTGTCATTTTATCAGATGCTCTTATAAAGCTTCTAATATATAATGAGCTTACTTAAGTATTTTTAAATGAAAAGGAAAAACGGGCAACTTAACTAAATGCCTGCTCCATTTACCTAGGAGGGGAAACGACACATCTTTTTCCTGTATTCCACTGACAAACACTGTTACCTGCATATACTGCACATTGCTATTTTGCTGTTAAGGGTTCATGGAAATGGGAGTAGAATGGTAAAGTCTACCCATTAATCTATCTCCTGGTGACCTAGTAACGTTAATAGTAACTGTCTGACACGGCTCCAGTCTGATGCAAAACTGTAACCGATTAGCTGTTCGGGGAGGGGGCTGGCAAGTGTCCCCCCTTTATTCAATACATTGATATCAGTTGGCAGTACACAACACACATTACTGACTTACCACTAGAAGCCTGCTTGGTCCAGCTGAGTGCTGCCTATATGATGTTTTCACTCGTCCCGTTGTTATTCAGGTCTCAGGAAAATCTGACCAGTGTGACCAGTGTCTACAAAATTCTGGAGTGGAGGCAACAGCCGGAGTAATATTTTCTTACTTCATTTTGCCAGATATATTTAATGGCACCTTGTGATGTAGTATTTTGGAAATGGCTTGGTGGAAAATTACCAATTTGCAACCTTGTGTGTTTTAATCTAAGTTGTGGCCCTCTGAACCATCTGTCTTTATTTGAACTCTCTTGATTTATATGTGGTATATGGTGTTTATGATTTTTCTAAGTTTTTTTTATGAATATTAACATTGTCCAGTAGGGCTAGGCGACATGGCAGTGATCAGTCATATCAGGTAAGTAATCTGGTGTTTATATCTGACAGTGACTGACTGGCAATCATTGCCTTTAGTGGTGAAGTTGGCTTGGGGTGCTTTTCCACTGCACCAGGTACTGTACTTTTGGTACTTTTCCCACTGGCTTTGGGTCCCAGTGTGGCAGGGGTTCATGTCCCCATGCATGAGGACCAGAGAGAGTGGTCCCCTAAAGTGACCTGCAAGAGTGGTCTGCAGTCCCCTACATTTTGTGGTTAATGTCCTGTGTTTTAGTGGAATTCTATATAATATATATTTATTTATTATTATTACTGCACGATTCTACATCACGAAGTACTTGCGATTGTTTGGCACATGCACAATAATCACCAGGGCTTCAGATGACAGGCGAAACATTTGGCCAGCTTTTCAATACTATATGGGCGACTCATTACGCCCACAATTTGGTAAGCAGATTAGTAGTATGTCTTAAATATTAGCAATCTGTATTAAACAAGGATATGCCAAATTTTTATACGTGTGCAGTGTTGGGAAGATTACTTTGGAAATGTAATTCATTACAATTACAAGTTACCCCATTTAAAGTGTAATTTATTTCAATTACTATATGAAAGTTTACGTTTATAAATTGTGAATGAATATTCTCATCCATTAACCTTTTTGAAATTGTGACCTGGCAGTATTTACCTTATAGCAGTACTAAACACTGACTGCTATCAATCTCCTTTCAATACACAAATTAATATCATTATGATTAGTTTAATAAAGATAATCTATAACAGCCACCACAACGTCAGACTTCAGGCCTCATTTTACTGTAAGATCATTACAGTTTTAAAGTCACAACTTTTTTATAAAATCAACAACACTACTAAATCAAATATTTGAACATTCAACCGCATTGAATAAGTATCTGTCTTTTCTAGCTTAAATTATGATACAAACATTTTATACTTAAGAAAATAAATGGTTCCATTTTATGTCTGATCTGAACAGTTCTTGCATCAGGTAGGATATGAAATTTCAGCTGATTATGGAATCACTCTGCTTAAGTCAATTATTCAATCACAAATCATAGAAGCCTGAAACGGTACCTTCGCAGTACCGTAAGATAAAATGGCTTAGCAGAGTGGCAAGGCTGCATCGCCCAGGGGTTAGCTAGCTAAAGAATTCTCAAAACTCAGTACGACTTAGCATGTCGGCAGTGCCAGTATCAGACCTAACATAAATTACCAATGTCCTTAGCATACTGAAGGACGATGGCACATTTTCTGTCAACGGGATCAGAAGCGCAAGTATGGCTTTACGGCGCAGTGCACACTTGGCGATTCACTGTGGTGTTTACGCATGCTGTCAGTGTTTACATTTTGTTTTATTCTCCTATGCGTCGTAGCTTACGATTGAGTTGGCGTCATCGCACAGTCTCCATACCTGCCGTAGTCAGGATTATTAGATCCGTATCGCACAGTGTGATCGGTAATGATCTTATAAGATCGCTGAAGTCACAGAGTGTGTACTGCGCGTTGCACTTTAGAAGCATGGTGTGGCACACTAAACAATAACAGGGAATACATACCTACGTTCAGTGTGACTGTTTGCAGTTACAGTAAGCTGCACTTACCTCTAGATGTTTCCTGGCGTCGGACATAGATTGTTTCGATGTCGACAATATATTGACAGCCGGCAAATACTAACATTCTTGGAACTCATGGTTAATGAATTCACTAAAAATATGCGTGGATTGCGCAGGTTGTTCACTGAATGGTAACAAATGGCGTACTGACGCTCGTGGGCAGCCGTGGCTTTGTCTCGAGAAAGGTAAACAAGGGGAGCGCACAGTGTCGTGACAGTGTTTGACCCATACAAGTTCTAGCACGCGAGTCGTATTCCAAAATTTTCACATCCAAACAGGACGTATACCAAGTTGGACTTATTCCAAAGCGGACGCATACAGAGGTACCACTGTATATATATTTACAGCAGTGGAATGCCTTTCTTTCTTTGAGTGACATTGCTTGCTACAGAAACTCGTTCTGCTCAGGCAAGTAAATTAGCAGAAGTGGTGCTGCAAATAGATGCAACACGATAACCAATCAGAAGCATCAGAATAATATCAAACTTGCGGCAGTGGAGGGAAACGGCAAAGGGGGGTGTTTTGCATAAGAAAAACATGCAAACCAATAAAGTACTGTTACGAAACATATCGGCATGGTTTTGCATATAATAAGATGTAACAAATTGTACTCATGAATATTTCCATAAGAACTGTAATTTAATTACACCTTTTTCTTTAGTAACGTAACAGATTACAATAAAAATTTTTTGTAATTAAATTACGCAACGCCGTTACATGTAACTCGTTACTCCCCGACACTGAACGTGTGGGACTTTAAATTGCAAAAAGTACCGCCACAACACCGACGTCTTCCTGCCTTATCTACAGTCTCCTTGTGTAAAAGATGATGTGGCTGTTGAGCTGCACCTTTCTTCACCACCACTTCAGTGCTTATTGCTTCCATGATTTGCGAAAATGATATGTAGCGGGCTCCGCTAAACGAATTTAATAAACTTAAGGACGCCCCCAATTTATACAGATTATTTACTTTTGGGCGTCAGTACGTATCTCATTAATATTGTATGTTCACTAATAATCTGCTTACCAAACTATGGGTGTAATTAAACGCCCGTATAGTGCTGAAAAGCTGGCAGGCAGCCAAATGTTTTGCGAGTCATCTAAAGATTATTGCGCATGTGGCATACAATCGCAAGTACGTCGCAATGATATTGTGCAGCTTTGACTTGGTTACAATTAGTGCTAAGGAGCTCAAAGACCCTTCCACGTTTTGGCTTCCCAATAGATTGCACCAACACAAGAGAGAGTATTTGATAAGACTATGAATGTCTGTTGGCTCTGTTATACTGAACTTGAAACTTTTACTGTAATGTTGGCATGGCCAGGGGGGTTGGGTAGCTTGTTGACCTATAACCCCCAGAGATGTTTTCTTCTTACTTGGGAGTTTAAGATTCCGCTCTTCTGTTCTCAGCTGGCTTTCTTTTTCTTTCTTTCATTTTCTGTTTTGCACGGTTTTTGCTTTTCATTATTCTTTGTCACACTGTAAAGTTTTATTATTCACATATCAATTGTTAGCTAATTTTTTAATAGACTTGAACGAACAGTGGATATAGTCACATATGTAAATTTATGGGTCTTGATTCTGGTAAAGCATACTTTCATTTACAGTTTGGGCTTGAAGTAACATTAAAAGGGTCTTTAAAAGTCTTAAATTTCACAAGAGTATTTCTGCGGAGACCCTGCATAGCTTTGCTTTTGAAGGCAGCAAATACCGCGGTATAATGTCTGGACAGTATGGTGACCAAGCCTAATCTTGACCTAGCTGACTGTTCTGGTTCATGTGATGTGACACGTGCGTGATATATTAGTATTGCACAATGACCAGTCCTAATGCAAATTGCCATTTATTATGATAACTGCATAGAACTTTGAAAGAGCCACACTGACAGCCTGTACGGTGTGTTCTGGACCTAGATGAAGTTCCTGCAGACATGGTTGCTGAAGAATCTGGTCCTGGAGCTCAGAATAGTCCCTATCAACTACGAAGAAAATCTCTGCTATCCAAGAGGACCAATTGCCCAGCAAAGAGTCCCATGGAGGTTGGCTGTTATGCTTCCTGACTTTTGTATTTGTATAGATAAGCATTGTACAGTTACTGTCCCCACTGATTCCCAGTTCTTCCTTAGTAATGATAGGATGTGATCATCTCCCCTCATGACTGCTGCTCTTTGCAGGGTGCCTCCACTTCAACCACAGAAACCTTTGGGCCTCGAGCCAAGAGGCCCCGGATCTCAGGGAAGTCTCTGGATCTGCCGGGTTAGTGCCAGATAATGTGTAGTCCTTGGTTTCTGGGTGGTGAAAGTGACTTAATAAAGATGTCTGGTCTGCCCTCCCCCCCTCAGCTGCTCCAGCTGAGCAGTACCTCCAGGAGAAGCTGCCTGATGAGGTGGTTCTGAAGATCTTCTCCTACCTGTTGGAGCAGGACCTCTGTCAGGCAGCACGTGTGTGCAAGCGCTTCAGCGAGCTGGCCAACGACCCCATCCTCTGGTGAGCCGGCCTTGTGCTGCCCTGCACCCCCAGTGCGAGGCTTTTGGGGGTCATGGATGGTTTGCTTCACTTGTTTTTTCAGCTGCTGGGTAAATGTATATGTAGTGAGCTTTTTGAGTGACCTTCAGTGATGTTGACCTGATCCATGTGTTCCATGTCTCTGTTTGATAGGAAGAGGCTTTACATGGAGGTATTTGAGTACACACGTCCCATGATGCACCCTGAACCTGGAAAGTTCCATCAGATCAATCCTGAGGAATATGAGCAGCCAAACCCTTGGAAGGAGAGCTTTCAGCAGCTGGTCTGTGTCTGTCTGTATGCGTACGTGTGTGTGTGTGTGTGTGTGTGTGTGTGTAATTCTGTGCTTTCTTCAGCGCAGTTCTACCTGATCAGTTTTAGTGGCGTGTGTGGTGTTACATGTAATGCATTCGCCCAGGTGCTGCATTACCTTTCTCTCTGAAGGTGTATCTTCTCAACTCGTTTGCAGTGCAAGGGAGCTCATGTAAAGCCTGGCTTTGCGGAGCATTTCTACAGCAACCCTGCCCGGTACAAAGGAAGGGAGAACATGCTGGTAAGACCATATCTTCATCGCACTACCTGGCGTTCTACAACAGCAATATTTTATTTAGTGTGGCTTGTGATTTTCTTGAATTTTCTGATTTAATTGAAATTGTATCAGACAGATCTTTTCTTTCTATTTCAGTAGCTCCTAGGTTGGTCTTTCTGATAACCTATCACTGTTGATGCATGTTGTAGTTAAACTGGTTATATAAAGCAATGCTACTCATTGGTATATGACAAAATAAGAATTTGCTTTTCCTGCCCATACTCCATTTTACTGATGCTAATGTCCCTTCAGTACTATGACACCATCGAAGATGCTCTTGGTGGCGTACAGGAAGCTCATTTTGAAGGGCTTATTTTTGTCCATTCTGGGATTTACAATGATGAGTGGATCTACATCGAGTCGCCCATTACCATGATTGGCGCGGGTATGTTAACCATTCAACAGAAATGCCACAAGTTTAAGGATGTGTGTTTGCTGGTATAGCTTGTCTCTTTTGATATGTGTGTAAAGAACCATTTCAAAATGGGTCTTTGAGGGCTAGTTTATATTATGGTTGTGTGTGGTATCTTTCAGTGTACTCTGTGAGCCTGAGAATTGCTGTCATTTTTATTACAAACCCTTTAGCACCTGGGAAAGTAGCCGATAAAGTAATTATCGAGAACACCCGGGATTCTACATTTGTGTTCATGGAAGGATCTGAGGATGCCTACGTGGGCTACATGACTATCAGGGTGGGTGCCTGTTGGCCTGTTCAGACTTGTCTCATCTTCAGTCTTCTCTTCAGTACAAGTTTTGTCTCTGCTTAGAATTGAGAACTTTAATTGCAGTATGTGCCTTGAATTTTTTTTGGGGGGGAAAAATTTTCTGTGTTTGTTTCCTACAGTTCAACCCTGATGACAAATCTGCCCAACACCACAATGCACACCACTGCTTAGAGATCACTGTAAACTGCAGCCCGATTATAGATTACTGTGTCATCCGGAGCACATGTACAGGTATGGTTGTCTGCATATCTTATTATTATTCATTGTTGTTGTTGTTGTTGTT
>JAODKN010000041.1:36474327-36485893 GCA_026774425.1 Petrocephalus zakoni | reverse complement strand
CACAGGGCAGGCCTTTGCTGCAAACGCCATGCTCTGCCTGTGTTCAGAGGACGTCAATGCAGTGATTCAAAGAGTGACTCGCATCAGTGAAAATACAAATTGTACTAACCGGCAGATTTTGTTATGTGAAGATCCTCAGCTCATGCAGCTTGCTTTATATATCCCATCGTTTTGCGAGAATCCCAACTTCCAAAGGCCTGGGGATCGCTTACAGACCTCCAGAAATACCCCGGGATAAAATCAGCATGGGCTGGGGACAGTGTCATCTCTGAGAACAAACCACACGGAGAAGGTGAAGGGCGCCGATTTCCCGCGAACTACATCGCACTTCGTGGAAACTTCAGGAGTTCAGCGTTACTGGATGGCTGCTTTCTCGGCGACATTAACGTCCTCGTCGAGTTACAAGCCAACGAGAAGCCGGCTGCCCGCTACACCCATAACAAGAAGAAAACAACAATACTCATTACCGTGTACCGAACCGCACTCATCGCCGAAACGCAGAATCCGCGATAATTAGCTAAGCAGAATCCGACGGCATATACAGATGACAATCAACTTATTAAAACGAACAAGCCTCCAAACGGATCCTATAATGTTGCATGTTTGGGTGTAGCCGTGTAATGACAGGTTTGCCCGTTGCTGTATACCAAACACACGTTCAAATGCGACGATCTATATGTCAGTCTTTAAATATCAAATAATAGATAAACGAATTTAATGAGAACCGGACAAAGGGAGCTAATTACGTTTCCTATTTTCTCCATTTAGCTAAACCGCGAGTATTGCAGGCTGGTGGCATCCCATTTCGCAGCGTATTAAACTTAGGATAGACAGCACAAAGACATAAAGGGAGAAGAAGCGAAAGACCGGCGATAGTAACGCTGTCAATTACATGACCGGAGAGAAGCGATCCAAAAACAATAAGAGCAAAAAATGTACACACAGATCAGCCATTAGTCCTGCCGTTGTCACCTTGAAATGTGTCCGTGTAGAAAACGCCCGTTTTTGACATTTACCCAGCAGGCGAGGAAGCGCCACTAACGAACTCCCCATATGTCCAGCTTAAAGCGGACGCTGCCCCGCTGCAACAGCGAACAAAAATCGAATTTTGCCAATAATTTATGAGCTCGTATACTTACCAAAGATGTGTTTTTGTTAGGCTCCGGAACAACAATGCCTTATTTGGGGTGGCTCCGGTTGTGAAGAGATGGCTTATAGTGCGCTTAACATTTCAGTTATTAATAGAGCCGTATATATGTGTACGCAAGCATGCGAGCGGGGGCGCTGACATCTCATCTGGGTCATGTTACTATTTACTGTGCATGTGTCGGCTGAGTGGGGAAAGACATTACTGCACTACCCTTGGTGCGGTCCGTTTAAACCGCCCTTAAAATCACGCTGTAAAAGCAACCGGAAGCGGCGGCCGACTAGCCGGCTGCGGGAGCGCGCCGCATGACGTCAGGCACTTACGTCACTAACCGGAAGCGGATGCCAATCAGCTGAGGCCCCTTTTTTGGACCGGAAGTGGGCAACTGGCCGACAGCTTCGGAGGCTTTCGGAGCGCTTCTCGGTTCTATGGTAATGAGGGAAAGGGCGCCTTATTCTTCAGAAGCGTCGCTCCCGCCGCTCCGTGTGCGCCGGGCGCTCCGCGGCTCTCTCCGCGGGGAGATGGTAGCGGCCTTTCTCTGGTTCCTGGGGAGCGCAGCCTGCTAGCTGCGTTTGGGGGGCTGGAGAGGCGCGACTCCATTTTAACTGACGAATTAACTCGATGTTTCGTCTATATTCGGCTCCGGTAATAGAGCCGTCCGCCCAGTCGGGTAGCTGCCACGCCGGGGAGCAGCTTACCAAAAGTCGGCCCTTGTTCCGCATACTTTCTTCGGCAGGCTACCGCTGTGGCTAAGCTATCGCTGGCTACCGTACGCCGTCGGCTTGGCTTCGTGGCCCGGGAAGGCCCGCATACCCGCCCCGAATCGCCCCTAACTCTTCCTGTACTGAACGCCGCCTTACTTTCCGATCCTCCGCTCCAGTGCTCATTTTGTTCCTTTAACTTTAAAAAAGTGGGATCTCCTAATAAGCTCCGCTACAGCTTCTAGTACTTTGCCATGGAGCGTTTAATGTGGCGTTATGCGCCTCCCTGGGCTCTCTTTGGTGCCCTTCCCTCCTTCCTGGACAATCTGCCTTGTGTTTGGCTGATTATCCCGCTATAACCACGCTGTCCTGGTGTATGGGCTGGATCATTTTCCTCCTTTTATCCACCTGGATGTTTCCTTAGAGCCAGTTAAAAATCTGTTGCCACAGCCAGTTGACCTCTACAGAATCGACCACCGCGCCACCTGGTGCTTTTTGTACTTGCAGGAAGAGATGTCGGGAGACAGTATGGTGAGCTCGGCAGTGCCGGCAGCTACGACCCGGACCACGTCCTTTAAGGGCTCCAGCCCCAGCTCGAAGTATGTGAAGCTGAATGTGGGCGGGGCACTGTACTATACCACCATGCAGACGCTCACCAAGCAGGACACCATGCTGAAGGCCATGTTCAGCGGCAGGATGGAGGTGCTCACGGACAGTGAAGGTGCTGATCGGCTGCTGGGGGGGCATAGACTGCTGCTGCTGCTTATCCATTTTAACCTCCTGGCATGTCTGTATGCTCTGCCTGCTTTGATTTTTGAGTCGCTGTTTCATATTGGCTCATTTCAGAGTGTCAACTTACTAACCAGCCTCACCTAGCTTAAATGTACTTCTGTAACCTTTTGTAAATCATTAAAAAAGTGCCATTGTACAGTATGTTTACTTCTGTATATCTTTTAATCCACTAATCACGTGGCTTTCTGGCCCGGCGGCCAGAGCCAAAGCTTTTGTAAAAGCACAAAGTGCCTCTGATTTAGCCGCTGAAAGAGATAATTGGTACATTGTCTAAACCGAGAGCTGCTGCTTGATCTAGTCTAGGGGTGTTTGTTAGGAGCAGAGTCTGTAGTGCTGCACTAAATTTACTGTCACTAGTGAATGAAAGTCATGAATTTTCTCCCGGAATTCTTGAATACAAGGCTTTCTTATTCCCAGCCTATATATAGTTTGATCCATAGTTTGATATTTTCCGTTGTTGGTAGATGTTAAGGTAATTGGTATTTTGCTACAAGAGCATGAAGTTGCAGTTCCACCCCCAGGCTGGATCCTCATTGACCGCTGTGGGAAGCATTTCGGGACCATCCTGAACTACCTGCGGGACGGGGCAGTGCCTCTTCCTGAGAGCCGGCGCGAGGTGGAGGAGCTGCTGGCCGAGGCAAAGTACTACCTGGTCCAAGGGCTGGCAGACGAGTGCCATGCTGCACTGCAGGTACAGGCATCTCCCCCAGTGATCACCGGCACCTGGCTAACCACCCTGGCCATTGCAGAACCTCCCATGTGAAAAGCACGATGCTTCTAACAGTCCGAGGCTTTGTCCTCCACTCTTCTACACTTAAAAGTCATCCGAATGGCTCACTGTGGAATGCTTTGTCTCAGAGCACGGCAGTTTGAATCATTTCTGATACTAGCTGGCTGCTGTAATTCCTTCATTGCCAAGAACCTCCTTTGATGTGGCTTTAGCTGACTCGAGCGTGTCTCGTTTCAGAACAAGGACGCTTACGAGCCGTTCTGCAAGGTGCCCCTGGTGACGTCTTCCAAGGAGGAGCAGCGACTCATCGCTACCTCCAATAAGGTGAGCAGGCTGACCTATGAGGCACAGTCAGAAATGGCCGTTTAGAACACAACCCCTTAACCAGGAATTCTGCCTCTTCTTTCCATTCAGCCGACAGTCAAGCTGCTGTACAACAGAAGCAACAATAAGTACTCCTACACCAGGTAAGGCGGGTCCGAGTGGGAGGGAAGCAGGGTAAGAGGCCGCCTCCGTCCCGGCATGCAGCGTCTCCCCGCCTGACCGCGCTCCGTTGCGGCTTCCAGCAACTCGGACGACAACATGCTGAAGAACATCGAGCTGTTCGACAAGCTGTCGCTGCGCTTCAACGGACGAGTGCTCTTCATCAAGGACGTCATCGGGGACGAGATCTGCTGCTGGTCCTTCTACGGCCAGGGCCGCAAGATCGCCGAGGTGTGCTGCACTTCCATCGTCTACGCCACGGAGAAGAAGCAGACCAAGGTGCCGTATGGGTGGGGTTAGGGCCGAGGCTTAGCAGTGGCTGGGATATTTTAATTGGCGTGTATTTAAAAGGCGTATGCAGGTGGAGCTCGGCCGTCATGCAGGTTGTGTAAGCAGCCAGGTAACACGGCTAGCTGTGTCAGTTTGCCGATGGTACATTAGCTCTATAACAGTGTTAAAATTTTTTTACATTTTTTTTTCTCAAGTCAGACTTTATTTTTTTCCAGTGTATGTGCTCATTGTGCTACTGTCACTACACTATGTATTAACTATTTATTATAATAGTTATAATAGTTAATAATTATTATTTAAGTTAATTAAATTTACTTCAAAATATATCAAATTTGGGTGGTGGTTTAACGGTCCGGAGGCTGAAGCAGGTGAGAAGTGTTGTTGTGTAGCACTTGTGCTGTATAGCTAATATGCTATACAGGTAACTGACACAGACACCTTAGCTAAGCTACTGCCTGACACATTAAGCCGTTAATATGGCTCACAGGATTAATGATGATAATAGGTTTGCTCTGCGTCATCCTGATGTTTCTGGTCTGCCCCAGGTGGAGTTCCCGGAGGCCCGCATCTATGAGGAGACCCTCAACATCCTCCTGTACGAATCCCGGGACGGCCGAGGCCCTGACAACGCCCTGCTGGAGGCCACGGGGGGGGCCGCGGGCCGCTCGCACCACCTGGACGAAGACGAGGAGCGCGAGCGCATTGAGCGCGTGCGGCGGATCCACGTGAAGAGGCCAGACGACCGCACGCACCACCACCAGTGACCGCGGCACGCCCTTAAACATGCACCCACACACGCACCCTCATGACTAGCAGCCTATGCCCCGTGCCTTATAACACCCACCGCTCCCCATATGGGGGGTCGGGACTCTTCCCAGAGACGTGGTGCTCTTGGTTCTTAAATCTGCTCCACTGCGACTGACACGATGACTGAGACAGAGACACCCCCCCCCCCATCCCCCTTGCTTGTTTGTGAATGTCGGAAGCCTCTGGTGGGTGGGGGGTGGTATCTGGGGAGAGGTGCAGCGGTTTCCCTCGGCAGTACATGTCATTCTGTGTTGGAAATGCAGACAAGCGTAACTCGCCTTCACAGTGAAACCTGAGCCAAAAGAGAACATTCCTGTGAGCTCTACAGCGTATCAGCGCTTTATGTATCGCTTGCCGGGTTCCCCTCAGCCACCCGCTTCGTCTTGATGCGATGGCCGTTTCGGCACAGGAGGTAAATATCTCTAAAGGATCAGCCCTGGGAATTCAGGACTGCCCATTTCCAACCCTGTAGTAACCAAGTCCGGGACAGTGCTGTTCCAGCCAGGCTCCCAGCCTCACCCTCCATTTGTCTTCAACCGTTAGTTGTGTAATAAAAGCTGGAAATATTTTGGACTCTTTTCCAGGACTGTAATTGACTGGCTCTGTTATAATGATGGTCCCAGTCCCGGAAGGTTACAGCTTCCCTTAGTTTCTTTTAGTTTTAGGTTTTTTTTTTTTTTAAACAAGCTGTCATCTTTCATTATTGAATGACTAGTCTGAGTTAGTTCAGCTCACGAAAGGTAATAGTCAGGGACGATTTTTAAAGTTGAGTTGAAAGCCTAACCCCACCATTCCAGATTGGTTATCAGGTGGTGGTTAGTTATTCACTATCATTATCACCTGTCACGTCATCCCAAAAATGTAATGTCTCATAAGTGTAGTACATGTGTGTTCCTAATAATGGAATTTGAGTCTTAAAAATGCTGTGCAAAAGCGGGTTTGAAAAATAGATTGACGTGTACAGATGGGAATTTGAAATGGGTTTCATTTTATAAACGGTATGTCTGAAAGGTTTGTGGTAAGTGTGCAGAAGCATTTTGGGTGTGGTTAAGGTGTTATGAAGAGAGTGCATTTGGACATGTCTGATTTTTTGATTTTAATATTCGTTTTTGAAGTAATGTGTATAATGTTCGTTTGGTGGTGATGAAAAACGATTTTGGAGGTTGAAAGGGTGACGGAGTGTTGGCATTCTGTTTGTGGTCCGCCAGAGGGCAGTGTTTGACAACGTTTTTCAAGACCATAGAAGGCTTTCTTTGCACTGTTGGGGGAGAACTTAATTTTGTGTCTTAGTAAGGTATTTTCCCCCATTGTATTAGTTTAGTGATGGAGCAGCAGACGTCCTATGCCCCTTGTTTAATTCAGTCCGGTATCTGTATGCTTTGTGTTTTGGACATGGTATGAGTAGTTGAGTTGTTAATTTCACGTGTAGAATTAGAGACTAAGACCAAAATGGGAAGCCTATTCCCTTCTCCCTTTTACAGAGAGTTATAAAAAGAGAACTTGTGCTGCATTGTAACTTTTTCTGAAAGGAATGATTGGTTTGTTAGGCTCAAGTACAAGTTTGTTTTTTTAAGCAATCATTTCACAGTGAAGGTCTTTGTACATATGCACAGTGAGGTCTTATATTTATACATTATCACAATAAAAAACTTTAAGTATACTTGAGTGTTTTTTTTTATATGTGCTGTGATTAAAACATTTTTTTTTTCCCTTCTAAACATGAAAATCACTTTTTTTTTTGCCTTTTTCTATGATCATCATAACGGCTAAACCTGTGTTTTGTGACATCTGGTGGAAGACGTATGAATTTCCTGAAATAACGTTCTTTATTTCTTGGGCTGGTAGTTAGTGTACAGTGGAGACCTTTTCAGTAGTGTCCTTCTTAAGGGTAATGAAAGATGCACTTGCCTTGAGTAATTTCCCTTCCCCAGTTCTTTAGAGTTCACCTCATGTTTTAGGATGAAATGTGCTACAGTTGTGCCCTAACATCACCTGTCTGCGTCTAAACATGCAGGAGAAGAGCAATGGAGCCCCATCTGCTGGAAGCTGCTGATTCTTTAATCTTTAGAGTCATTTTGTGTGTGATCACTCAGTTCCATATCCATGAGCTTTGCAGACCTGGATCCATGAGTTCTCAGGTACAAGAATCACCGGGTTTTGGTTCTCGTTGATACCTGGAAGTGAAACATGCAGGCTTCATGAGGGAGGAACTGAGCATTTCATGCCCAGCAGCTTCAAGAGCAGATTGGTATAATGTAACATGAGTGGATATGGTGCCAACACCTTTCTTCTGTTTGAATTTTATTACAAAATGCCTGCTTTGTTCTTATCTACTGTAGTAGAAGGCAGTGATAAATCACTGAATGTAAGCTGAATAGCCCATAGCAGCCTGTATCTACTTACCACCATCAGGTGGCCACTCTTGTCCTTGTACGCCATTGCCTCCTGCCCACTGCTGAAGTCAACATACCCTTCTTTGCCTGGCTTGATGTCAAACTTAATACTGGGAAGGTGATATCAAAGTTGGGGTGTCAGGCTCGAAATCCCTCAGGCAGCAGGTAGTGCATAACCAAACCATAATGTCTTGTTTGAGCTGCAGGTTCATAAATGGTCATAAGTGATAGTAAATATACTGATTATGAAACGGCTAATTTTGCAATAACAGCCAAAATCAGAACTAGGTTTAAATAGCTCTACTGGAATGTGACGCTCCATAACCAATGACTCAATTGTGACACCCCCTATATTAGAATGTAATGGCATAACTTGTGCCTGATATCTGCGAGGGACGGTTCTGATGCAGTAACTTGGAAATCAAGCCCAAGAATGATTGCATGAAATCATCTATATTAATGGGTAGAACCACCAGTTTTTAGGATGAATGAGGAACGACGGCTTGGAGGAGAAGCTCACCTGCCTTGAACCACTTTAACAATGTTGCGCTTGTTGGCCACCACACTCAGTTTGGTTACAGCCTCAAAGAAATGGTCACACTGCAGGACAAGGTCCCCCTGAAGAAGACAGGGATCCACGTGTTTAGGCAGCCCTTTCAACACGTGCAGACGGCCCAGCGCCTTCACTTCCAGCCCTGCCGAGTCACCAGTTGAGCGAAACATGGGGTCAGTTGGTAGAGACGCAGCAAGCGGCCTGGCGTCTAGGAGGCTCACCTTCTGTTTGACTTCAGGTGCGACGTGGAGGATCAGAATGCCGTCACTCAGGTTACTAACGGATATACCTGCAATCACAGGGGGAGTTTGCTTACTCAGGAATCCTGAGGACATCCTATGGCAACACTTGTCAAGTTATAGAAAAGGAAGAACAGAATAGTTATGCAGGGTCCAGTGATGACCTGGAAAAAACCCTCTAGCTGGATGACGGGGCGGGTCACCTTTGAGGGAGCTGTGCTCCACTCGCTGCTTGATCTTGGTTTCCTCCACCAGGTAGGCTGCGGCCTGAGTTAATATCAGCTGACGTGGGCGGGGCTTGAAGCCATTCCTGTCGTACTTCACTACCGGAGTGCCGTACTGCAGGGTACCAGGGATACAGATGGACAGTACTCACTAGGGGATATACGTCAGCCTAAGGCTGCTCGTTGAACCCCTGCATGTAGTATTTCATCTGAAGGGACCCGGTGCTACAATGCCATATTCAGCATTTTAACTTTGTGTGTATTTGTGCAGCTATTTGGGGTTGAGTGTTTGACATACCTTGATGCGTTCATGGCGAATAATCTGTAGGACATTCGCATTGATGTCATGTTCATCTGGACACACAGAGGGAGGGAGGTTAGCTATGATGCCCTCACTCTTAAATAATTGAGCACCAAGTTCGTTAATGGATGACAGTAAGAGGAGACTGACTGATCCTGGTGTCGGCAAAGGGTTTGGCGACGCTCTGCGGGTAGCCGTCCTTCTTCCCCTTTAAAAGCTCACTGGTTAGCACCTTTAACTGCAGCTGAAGGACAACATTATCATGGGCACTTTGACATTTCAACAGAAAAGCAGCATTCACAATTCACGCGCATTGAATTAAGCTACTGAGGTCGAGCGCGAAGTGTCTAGCTGTCAGGCGATCAGGCGAAGACCTTCCTGAAAGGGTTACGAGGTTGGAATCTTCGAAACTGACCTGTGCTTTCCGCTGTGGGGTGATGCCCCGGACGTAGCTCCTCACCAGGAGTCGCATGTGGAGCTTGCGCAGCATCTCCGAGGCCTGCACAAAACAACGGTTGATCAGACATAGTTATGAGATCCTACAACGTAACAGTGCTACATGCAAGTTATCACCCCTGGACATGGTCAATGCCAGAGACAAGAGCCTGCAGGAAAACTCATCGTGGTGAGCACCCGACAATCCAAATGTCCACAATGATGTCTTCCTCGGCATCCTCCTACCTCCCTCACCACGGGTGGTGGTGCCAGCCAGGTGCTTTTGTCCAGGACAGTCTTGGGCAGCTTGGTTTTCAGCCTCGTTAGATAGCCATGCCTGACGAACGTGAGGTATTCTGAATTGTCCGTGGTGGAGGCCTGGTGTCTGGTCATGTAGCCCTTAATGAACCTACAGGGCCACAAAAGAAGGACCCTTGCTTCATATCTTGTATGTAGTGTAAATGTAGTATCATTTACTGAGGGAAATTTAGTTCCCAACTAAATTAAGTTTTATGCATTTATTACTCTCCTGCCCCCGGCTCAGCCTGTGTGGAGTTAGCGCGTTCTCTCTGCGTCGTGTGAGGTTTCTCTGGGCTCTTCTGTTCTGGCCCACAGTACAAAGGCACACAGTTAGGTGACCTGGCCTCGGTGTGTGATTCTGTGAGTGTAAATCTGTGCCCTGTAATGGAAGTGCATCTTCCCCATGGTGTCCTTTGCCTCGCTTACTGGGATGCCCAGCTGGGCTGCAGGTACACTGCAGCCATGTACTGGGTAAGCAGTTATGGAAAACAGGTGAATATTCACTACATTTGTTCCAAAAGAATGCAATAATGCCAAAAAACTAAATTGGTGAAGTCTGTGTATTAAAAGCACTGCCTGGCCAAAAAAGACTGCACGCTCCAATAATGGACCTTCTTTAGCTTCGAGTATGGTGCACATTCAGCATGGCATTGTTCCCGCATGCGTACGCAACATCTCAACGTTTTAGTTTCACCCAGATTTGCATTCATTTCTCGGTGAGATCCCAAAGACTTTCAGTGGGTTAAGGTCAAGACTCTTGGCATTCCCGTCCTGGAATATGGCCATGTCGGTAGGGAAGAGAGAATCCATTGGTGGAATAACCTGCCAGTCAGTAGATTCAGGTACTCAGCTGACTTCACTTTATTGCCGCATAACGTTGCTGAGCTGTAATAATGATCTAATCATTGGCTCTTAAGTGCTTGCTGATTTAAATTCAAACAGTGACTTTATCTGGCCACTTCGCGCATCCCTCAAACTATGACCAATAGAGGGACACAAGCTTCAGGACACCACTAGGTAGTGATGCCGAACTTGCTTGTATGTGTCATTGCTGCTTGGAGATTGCATTGCCCTGAACGGATCTGTTCGTTCTGTCTGTTGGTGTCAGTTGGCTAAGGCTTGGGTATGCAAGGCGACGTTCCCCGTTACTTCTTGATGACTTTGACGGCCCAAGCCCTCCTCTCTCGCTCCTTTCTAGCCTGGACTCCTCTCCAGCAGGTCTCAATCTTTGTAGCTTATGAAGAAAGTGTAATATCACACCATCAGTGGTCAATGTGGCATGTAGTTTGGCAGAAATGATTATTCTGTGCTTTACAGGCTTAAAAGCAGAATAAGTATAGGCTTCATCTTAGCCTCCATTTTTCCTACTGACTGCTTTGGAAACCATCTCCTGCACTGTATTCCTTACACTTATTGAATAATCCTATGACCCTGACCAGGACCACATATAATTCTGATCTTTTATGCTGGTTTATTACATCTGCCGGTCTGCTCTCACTTAGGGCTATGATGGGGGGGGGGGGGTCTAACGTTCCTCTGCTTACCCGCTTCCTTCTGTTTCTGGAACTCGTTTTTTACCCTGTAACCCTTATATTTGGCTTGGATCTTTGAAGCTGTGTACAGAAAAAGAAGGAGAGAGTTTTCCGCTTAGGGAATGCTTTCTGAATGGCGTGTTTGTTTTATCTGTGCCGCTGTCCGTGTGGCACCTACCCAGCTGATGCTTACAAATCTCATAGGCGTCTTCTATGGCAAACAGGGTCTTTGGGTGGCGAATAAATACCTTCGTTCTGAAAAAATGAAACAAGTAAATAAATAATAAACAAATATTTCTGGGATTCTTATTCTTCATCCTGGTGCCACCACAGCGTCCAGTGAACATTTCAACCAACCTCTATTGCAGACCTATTTATCAACTTTAAGAACATAAGAACTATACAAACGAGAGGAGGCCATTCGGCCCATCAAGCTCACTTGGGGAGAGCTAGCTCGGATTTAAAGGAACCTAAGGATTTAGATGCGGATGACACCAAGGTGGGTGGTGTAGCTGATACTAAACTAGCAGCTCAGCAGCTACAGCGGGATCTTTATTTAACTAGTGACTGGGCTGATACCTGGCAGATGAAATTTAACATAGACAAATGTAAGGTAATCCATGTAGGGAGCAGGAATA
>JAODKN010000041.1:36463135-36473753 GCA_026774425.1 Petrocephalus zakoni | reverse complement strand
ACCTGCCCATCTTATACTCATCCTCCTTGTAGCCCAGGTGTATGAGGAGTTTCTCCACGCCCCACCTGCCCATCTTATACTCATCCTCCTTGTAGCCCAGGTGTATGAGGAGTTTCTCCACGCCCCACCTGCCCATCTTAAACTCATCCTCCTTGTAGCCCAGGTGTATGAGGAGTTTCTCCACGCCTTCTGCCGGCACTCCCCTCCAGTGAGGCCAGGTGGCTGGACACAGCGGCTTGTACCTGCGGAGATGAACAGACACTCATCTTCTCAACCGCCCTAACTCCGGCAGCTGAATCCGGCCAGTGATGCCTCATTCCCTGCACCTCTGCCTGCAGTTCACACACCTCTGCAGGAAGACCTCATGGCGGCGTCGGTACGCGAAGCCGGCACGTCTCACCCTCAGGTGCTCCATCAGGCCCAGGTACTTCACTTGATGCCTCACCAGCATGTCGTCGAAGCGTCCTGTGGTTTGAGAGAGGTAATGTCCACACGTACCTGCACGATCCACCTGAGATACTTACTGAGCAGGGGCCCAGCAGGTAACACCATGGCCTCGTACCTCCAGAGCAGGCTCTGCATGTCTTCCCATCAGACACTCTACACTTCCACTTATACCCTTGAGAGCCGATACTCTTCTGGTGAATATTAGGCTAAATACATGAATTGTAATGTTTACCCATTTATACAATAACTTTTTCAGTAAAGCAATTCAGGTTAAATATTTGGATGAAATGTACCACAGCAAAACACCTCTTGGGATTAGAACTGATCACCTGGCTGCTTTGAGTTCATGTCCCTAACTGCTGCAGATAGGGGGTGCTGTGGCCTTACCTGGCTGCTTTGAGTTCATGTCCCTAACTGCTGCAGATAGGGGGCGCTGTGGCCTTACCTGGCTGCTATGAGTTTATGTCCCTAACTGCTGCAGATAGGGGGCGCTGTGGCCTTACCTGGCTGCTATGCGTTTATGTCCCTAAATGCTACAGATAGGGGGCGCTGTGGCCTCACCTGGCTGCTTTGAGTTTATGTCCCTAACTGCTGCAGATAGGGGGCGCTGTGGCCTCTCCTGGCTGCTATGAGTTTATGTCCCTAACTGCTGCAGATAGGGGGCGCTGTGGCCTTACCTGGCTGCTATGAGTTTATGTCCCTAAATGCTACAGATAGGGGGTGCTGTGGCCTCACCTGGCTGCTTTGAGTTTATGTCCCTATCTGCTGCAGATAGGGGGCGCTGTGGCCTCACCTTAATGCTATGAGTTTATGTCCCTAACTGCTGTAAATAGGGGGCGCTGTGGCCTCACCTGGCTGCTTGGCTTCGTTGGACTTCAGGCATCGTATATACCAGGGCTGCTTGGCCATGAGGATCTCTGTGAGCTCAACAAGGCTGCTTTTAAACTGCAAGGCCACCTGTGGGTGGATGGGAACCACATGCATGGTACCTGTCTCCCCACTGCATCTCTCCTGACCAGCCACAAAATGACGGCTTTATCTCCATACCGTCTCTGGCCTTTTCCTGCTATCCACTTCTGTGGGCGGGAAGCAGTGCTTGACGATACTGTTTTTGGAATGGCGAATCATCTGCATCATGCACACACAAACATCTATACTCATTAGTTTGGCGTCTCCATTGGCTCTTACCCTAACATGATTCATAATGCCTTCTCGATGCAAAATTCAAAAACAGAAACACATTTTGAGGTGATATTGCCTTCAAATCTGTTTTCCCAGAGTTATAAACTTTGTCAGGAGGATGCCTCTAATTTGACATTAAATACAGTCAAACCTGTTATCAGTATTAACATTGATACAGGGTTCCTTAGCATACCGATTTATGACATGTTCACTGGGTTTAATGAGTATATAAACAGCTTGATTGACACTGGTTCCTTGCTGCCCAGGACAGTATAATTTGTTTACTGAAATCTGAGCACTTACATCTTTGATGTTCTTGTACAAAAGGTCATTGTTTTTGTCAATGAATCCTGAAATCAAAAAGAGGAGATATGAGGCCAAGTTCCTGTCGCAGATCCTGTTCTGCCATGTCTTGCACAACATGAAGGCTTCCTGGATGTCTTTGGATAATGAAGTGTTGATGTACACTAGGGCTAGAACACTAGGGCTAGGTAACTCCCAATGTTAAACCAAAGCAACAAGACTACAAGTCCTGCATTAGTCTACTTTTGAGAAATCTGATTTTAAACCGATTTTCTAGCCTGTATCATGTCATTTAAATGATTTTTCAACTAAAAATGAACAAGAGACCCACCGACATTTTTCTGTTTCTTGTGAACCAGTATAATATTTTTTTTTCCAAAAACACTAATTTCATAATTATACAGACTGGCCAAAGTTTAACACTGCGACCTGAAAACCTAACATTTCCTATCAAATGCCCAAAATCTCATTGTTGAAGAATCTCATTGCTTGTGTTCCTTGGCATCAGTAATCAGCAAGTTGCCCAGCTGCAGGAATTTCCCAAACTGTTGCAGCAATATTGTAATGTATAAAAATAATGTAATAATACAAAAGCTTCTCAGCTGTGCCCATGCTGCCCCTTGCGTGCGACAGATAGCTGCCCTCACACGTCCGCTCGGCCAGACTCACCCACCACACAGTACGTGACCTCGCCGGCATAGTGAAGGAGACGAAAGTCCCCTCTCTCCATGGTCTTGCGTATCTTCTGGTCAGCAAGTCTGTGTCTGTTAGCCACAGCGATGATCAAAAACAGGAGTTTATTTCACTGCTAGCCAGAGAACAAATTCCTGGCACAAATGACATGTCATCCATAGCTTGAAAATGTGTGTTAAATGCTGCAGGTAACTACTCGGGGTATTTTTATGTATCTGAAGACAGTGAGTCAGTGTAAAAGGAAATCTCCACAATAGGGGGGGCAGAAGGGTGGCAGGAGTGAGGGGGGGTTACGTGATGAAGTGGGGGTGGTTTCCCATCCTCTCCTCCAGCCTCTCCAGGAAAGTTAGATCAGTGGTGTCCCCCGGCCTCATGCACTCCTCGTCCTTAGGGGGAACATGGTGGGGTCTCCATCATGCTTCACATCACAGCCGCCACATCCAGCAGTGCCCGTCGAGCCGAGTCCCTCACCAGTATGGAGATGATGCCCGTACGCTTCTCCTCCACCAAGTCACAGATGATCTTGTTGTTGAAGAACTGGACCGGTTCCCACTGGTACAGAGGAGGACAGGGGGCCTTTTGGCTGTGCTCACCCATTCACAGACCCCCACACAACTGGCGGCTCTATGGCGGCCAAGGGAACCCACAAACACAGGGTGACACTTCAAACACTCAAGAGGAGCCTCTCAGGTCTCAAACACTCTTATGTTTGCTTCTGTAAATTCATCACCATTCTACCCATAACTAGAAGCCTCACAGATGTAATATTTTACCTTGTACCCAGCCAGGACGTGCCTGCTGTGGAACACCATGAAACAGGTAAACAGTACCCTACCGTCTAAGAACAAAGCAGACACATCCAAACTCCAGGGAGGATTAGTCTTACCTAACAAACTCCTATTTAGATATGAGCATTAGTGAAATTTTAGCCTTGAGTTACACTGTTACCAATTGCTTCCCCCCACCTCCCACAATGTAGGACCCCAAACAATGAGTTAGGAACAATTGTGGGTATCTACTGTGGTCCCATTTATCACTGCAGGTGCCACCTGGTACTTTAGCCACAGTCTTCAGGTTACATATCCATAACCATATGCCCCCCCCGCCCCCAAAAAAAAAACACAATGGCTTTCCAACCCAAGAATACCTTAAGACTCCACAACTAACTTTTTCAAAACAAAAAATCCAGACACCAATCATTACCCTTTACTGCATCTTCTTCAATCAAGGACGTAGATTTGGGGTATGGACAGTCGGGACATGTCCCTACCAGTACTGTGGGACTACCGTATTTAAGTTGTATTGGTCCCTACTAATGCTGAAACCAGACCTACACCCATGTCCTCGATATTTGTTGAAACAGATCAGTAAATATCAATAACATTTATCTTGAATTGCTTTATCATTCACCACAGAGCAAGATAATCCATTCCTGCAAAGATATTTATCAAACTTATTTATTCTAAGATTTAAAGCCTGGGACAAACGTCACTAAACTAGAAAGGCAGGCTGGCCCCGGCGGCCAAGGCCCGTCCCGAGCGGGGCTCCACCTCGATGCCCTCTGCCTCGTACTCCTCCTGCTCCGACTTCAGCGTCAGCTGGATGAAGAGCTGCTGCAGTTTCTCGTTGCAGTAATTGATGCAGAACTGCTCGAAGCTGGAAGCAGGGGGTACTGTCAGAGGAGGTGAGGAGCAGCAAGCAGCGGGGAGCGAGCCTGCCCTCTTAGGAGCTCGTGTGTAATTAACATTCAGCAGGTAGAGTAAGATGCTAACATGTCAAAGAAAGTACAGCCACCACCTTCAGACAGATTTCAGTTACGCTTATCCATTGACAAACAATTCAGACAAAACGCTGATATTGTGGAAAAATTAAAAAAGACAAAAGCAACTTACAATAGTAATGTTATGTAGTTATGAAGTTATGTAATGTTTTTTTACAATATTAAACTGTCCTAAATTGCATGGTGGTACAGCTCATGAAGACCTTTTGAAAACCATTTGCAAATGAATATTTTTAACTGGAGCAGCTGTAGGATGAATGCTTGACTGAGTAGTAGCAGCAATCAAAGGCTTAGGGCATAAATAAACAAATTCCACCTACCTATTAACATAGAACACTTCAAAGCCATAGATGTCCAGGAGACCTATGACGTTTTTCTTGCTTGAATCCTACAGTGATGAATGACAAACGTACATAGTGTGTCCAGTCTCTGAAATAAACTACATATAACACACGTGCAAGCACTCACCCGATTTTCCAAGGAATCATTGATTTTGTTGACGATCCACGTGAACATGCGACCGTACAGAGCTTTGGCCAGTGCGTCCCTCGCGTAAATGGCGTGGTCCACTGAGAAGGGGCTGAGCACCTGCAGGGCAAATAGCAAGAAGGGTATAAAACCATGAGCGCTGGTACAGCCCAAGGCGGATGTCTTGGTGAGCCTTCCCAGACGCTCCGTCACCTCCTCTGCTTTGGCCTCGATCTTCCTGAAGGATAGCACCTCCTGTAGCACCTGCACATGGATGCCCAGCAGCTGGAGAAGGGGATCCCACAGTAGGTCAGCTGTCTGCTACATCGGCAGGCGATGCTGATGTGAGGTCAAAGGTCATCCCTCCCCTTCCTCACCTTTGACACCCAGCGCAGCTCTGCCTTGCTGCTCAGATGAGCATTTCCGTCCCTATCAGCCTCAAACTGGACATTACCCAGGTGGAGCACACTGGCAACAATCCCTAACAGGTGCTGTGTCAAAGGGAAACAAAGGCTGCGTTACAAACTGCTCCAGAACCCTATGGGCTCTAATTCGACAGTGGAAAGAAACACACTTCATGCCAGCGCAAGCCACAAAAAGGTAGGCCTAACTGTCTTAATTATTCAGAGGTGTGTTTTGGGCGTGACATGCATTAAACCAATCAGAATGGCACCTCACCTCACCGTTAAAAGGCAGGAATGCATAAGCGCCGGCAGATTGCTATTAAAATGGCATGTTAACCTGGGCAACCAGATCGGTTTTCGACCAAGGAAACGGACCTGCTTGTGAGTTCATCATTTATGGGGGGACCTCTATTCCACCTAAGGCTTTCGAGGTGAAGCAGGCGTGGAATAAGATAGCAATGAGTGCGGCCTTCTTATCTGGCATCACCAGATCATCCGCTAAGTGCCCAAAGCAGTATAATGATGTCAGAAGATGGTGAAAACAAGCTTGTATGCAAATATTTTAATATTTATTTTATATGTTATAGTTCAGAATGATTATAACAGTGAACTGTATATGTATGTAACTAGGTAAATTAAGGGGTAAAATCATATGTAAACGAGTCTTGTTTCTTTTAATTGTTTAGTTCAGATCTTGTTTTATTTTAATTGTTTATTTACATAATTCTGATAATGAACTTAAATTATTTTTTAATGACAAGGTTTATTTTTTAAAAAAGTGTGTGCGTTTCTTTGAACAGTATGTTTACGTGAAAGGACAAGTTATATTCTATAATAAAACGTGTATAAATTACATAATGAAAAACAATTAGTGCACTTTGAGTGCATAATGAGCATTGTGTACTTGCAGGTTTCTAAAAGGCCCCACTTCTAAAGCATGTCGTCTAACAAAACACCAGTGACTTTAGAAGTGTTTTTTCTTGGTCAAATTCATTTAATTTTGCTGCCTTAAAATAGCTATGCCGTAACAATGCGCCCAGCCATACCTCATTTAAAACACCTATGAGCGGGAAACGCGAGCAGAGTCGTTGTTATTTTGAAAACGTGTGCGCTTGGTGTGAAAATGAGCAATGCGCTGGTATGAAACTAGCAAAACCACTTTGCGTCGCGCTTACCACTGCCACAAAATATGTGGTCTGGCTGGCCTAAGGGACACTTTTAAATTGGTTGGAACCATTTCCTCTCCTTGTGATGCATTAAAAAGTGCTTTTATTCATATTTGGCACTAAAGTTCACCTCAATATCCTTCTCTGAGAAGTTGATGATAGTTAGGGCGTTCCGCATGGTTTTCCAATCATTCTTGTCATTGATAGCACGGACGGTTCCACACTCCCCCTGGTGGACAAATGAGAAAGCAACATTAAGAGACATTAAGAGAAGTTGCAATGGGTTGTGTAGGTCTGCTATCCATGTGATTGCCAGGAGTTAACATCAACAGCACCTAATAGTAATGGATTGCATGCAATACAATGTAATACCGGCAAAGGGAATTATTAATACAGATGAAAGAATCCAGAGAGACACTGTTCACCGTAGCCTTTCCTGTTCAGTGACATTCTGCCCGCACCTGGACCAGGTAGCTGTAGTGCCGACAGTCCCTTTCCAGGCCCAGCAGTCGCAGGGTCTCCTCCTCGCCGCCCTCCACCAGCTGGTAGAATATGTGGAAGTTTCTCTCACCGTGGTTTTGGTGCACCACACGGGACTTCTCCAGCAGGTAGCTGAGGATGTGGCCCCCGACCGCCTCGCCCTGCATGACGGGGAGGGATGGCATGTGACTCCCATGGAGCGGCCTCTTGGCATCTGCTGGTGGATGAGACAGGTTTTCCGCCCGGTTCCCTGACCTGCCTGTCGAACTGGATGTCCATATACTTCCCGAAGCGGCTCGAGTTGTCATTCTTCAGCGTTTTGGCGTTGCCGAATGCCTTTTGGAAAAAAAGAGGGAGACCCAGGCAGAATTTACACAAGGAAAAAGATGGCTGACAGGTGGGAAGATGGTCCGTGGGTGCCATTCTGCTTAAGCTAAGGCCTGGTTCATCCTTCCGGCAGATGTGGCCGCGCCACAGCCAGCGCCGTAGTGCTGCACTGTCCGTGCTCCTGGACGTTCGTACTTCTAGCGCCAACACACCAGGCAACTGTGCACTTTGATGCCAAGCCTGGGGTGGCGCTGTAGAGCAAAGTTGCTCCAATAGTCATGATTATGAAGTGTGGCATGCATGTTATATTAAAATTTAAAATTTTATTAAAACTGTGCATTACGTACTTAAAGTACATGACGCAGGGTTTTTATTGTTAACAAAAACATTTTTGTAAACTGAAATAAAATAAGGTATGAAAATAAAATTTATAAACTGCAACTAAACAAAAACTGGTTTAGAGCTAACTGAAATAATCATTACCATTTTAAAATACCATTTTTAATTACCATCTTTGGGTCTCTTTTGTGCAATGCACTTAAACCACACAAACAGCCAAAGGCACTACATCCCAGCATTTTGTAACAGCTAGAAAAGTCAAAGCAATACAATTTTTGGTCCAATCACCCTTTTCTCTGCTACTTTTACTCTGGCCAAGGAATCAAGGCACATTTGTGTCACTTTGTCTTCCATACTGACACCAAACAATTCTCAAATGGTATGTGCCCTTCCACCTGACATCGGGGAGGAAATTACATCACCACAGCCATGCGTACAGTGGTGCATCAACAGTAAGTATGAACCATCTTTAATGAAGCAGCCAGTGTGTGGATCCTGGGTGCGGCAGGACAACGCTGACCTCCAGCACTGGATTGGAGACGAGCATCCGGTCCCTGATGCTGTCCAGGAGACTTGAGGTTGGGCAGCTGACCGCGTAGAACTGCAGGATCTTCTTGCAGGCTTCTGTCTTACCAGCTCCACTCTCCCCGGAAATAAGGAAGAAATGGTTGCTCATCTCTGTCAGCATGGCATGATAGGCATTATCAGCCAGGGCGTAGCTGCGTGAGGAAATGATAGGAGGTCTGAGATGTCATTAGCAACAAGTCTGCCACACCATTTGCTGCTATTACCAGGGTATGGCCCAAAACATGGACGCCAACTTACATGTGTGGAGGTAACTCAAAGAAGTTGACGTCCATGTAGATGTCCATCTGCTTTTTGGTATATATGCCCAGCTCTTTGTAAGGGTTGACTGAAACCAATAGTGTGCCGATATATGTCTGGAAGAGAGAGGGCATTTATCATTGGCTACTGAATATTCAGATTAGCTTAATTCAATATGGCTAATGTGTTAAAAATTACTAAACATCTAGGACTACAGAGTAGAACTGTGTTTCTCAACCAAGTCTCTAGGAACCTTCATGCAATCCACATTTTTGCTCCCAACACACCTGTACCAGGAATTCGGTGTTCGTGATTGTTTAGTTCGGGTGTGCCAAGGATTGGGTTGAGAAACACTTGATTAAATTATTGATGGAGGATCTGTTAAACCTATCAAAAGGTTTGTATCCATCTGAATATTTTCTTAGACATGTGGCAGACATGTAATCTAGTCCTCGACTTGAAAAGAAAACTTTGCTGATTTACATAAATTAAGTTTTCGTTGAACCGCTTCTTCAGGTTGTCCAAGAAGGCCGTTTCACTGGTGAAGGCATCCAGCAGCACAAAGTCCTGGATTCCCACGCGGTCCCGGGCTATCAGTGCACCTTCCAAGTCCAGCCGGGGCTGCCCACTACGCATCTTCTGCCTCTGTAATCAGTCACATGTCACTGCTCCGCCCGCAACACACTGTCATTAACACTGAGGCCAAGATGCTGAAACTGGTTTCCTTGGAAATTTGAGTTGGGTGTTCCATACCTTAGGGGTACATTTTTTTTACATATTAACTTTGCATACCCTTCCATTCGATGAGGTTCACTATAACAAATGACCATACCAATTTTTTGTCATTTTTGTCAACACAGCTGTTAAAGTTTTAACCAATTGTCACTTTATCTGAATAAAATGAGCACGCAGCACAGTGACTGAATGTTAATGAAACACTACTACAGCAGTTGATGGTGGTTAATCAGCAGAAACTCAGCTGTTAATGCACCCTGCAGTCGGCATTACGCTAAAATGTAAAATGTAAAACAATCCAATCAGACATAAAAGGCCTTTTTCTCTGCTTCCGTGTGTGCCACACCAAACAGCTCTATTAGGAAGTTTTTGAACTTTTCCACGTTATCCCTTTGTGTCTGAGACTTCCTTGACTTGTTTTTCGACAAACCGACGTAAGCTTGGCGATGGCGTTTGGCTTCTGAGTCGTAGATACATTGACATTAAGCCAGAATTAAAATACCTCGTCAATAGTCTGGGAAGCACCGTCTGAAAATGTTCTGTTTTCCTTTCTCAAGAAGAAAAACAGGCATCCCAGGACCTGCTCGTTGATTGGTAGCAGTCAACATCCTCCCAATCAACCAGATGTCAATGTCTTTGCGTGTCTCTGCCTACTCCGCTACAGCGGTCGCCATATTCCACTTAAAAGCAACAGTGGTTTGCTGTAGAAGAGCGGATTTATAAGTCCAGTGTTACAGTCAACATTCTATAATTCTGACATCAATCATAAAATGGTACGCTACAGAAATATCAAACAAAAACAAAACATGTAAACAATTACAAATTACAAAGCATTAATTTGTATTTCAAGAAAGAATGGGAAACTGCGATTAGCTAAGTGACAGGAATAGCAGTAGGGCGCAGTGGATGCACATTGCACGATTAGCACAATGCACAATGGCATATGACGCATGTCGAAAATTTCAGCTACGTTGAGCGCCCAGTAAACGTTAATGCATTGAACTCCGATTTTGGCTGTTGCATTTGCTCATGGAACCTCATGGTTTAAAAGGGTATGCGTTTTGATATTACAATTTTTTTTTCTGAACACCCTAGTGAGGAGCTAACGGTGGCTATTCTTACTACAGAGAAAGTGGTTCAAGATTAAAAACCAGAGCACTGCAATATAAGTAGGGAACTATAGTGACACCAAACTCACTTACTGACTTTTTTCATTGTAATTAAGGAGCCAAGCCCAACCCCTGAAAACAACCCCATGCCACAATCCCCCTCCACCAAACTTTACACTTGGCACAATGCGGTCAGGCAAGTACTGTTCTCCTGGCAACCGCCAAACCCAGACTCGTCCATCGAATTGCCAGACAGAGGAGCGTGATTCGTCACTCCAGAGGACAGTGGCGGTGTGCTTTACACCACTGCATCCAATGCTTTGCATTGCACTTGGTGATGTAAGGCTTGGATGCAGCTGC
>JAODKN010000041.1:36421090-36441431 GCA_026774425.1 Petrocephalus zakoni | reverse complement strand
CCCCCCCCCCCCCCCCCCCCCCCCCCCCCCCCCCCCCCCCCCCCCCCCCCCCCTCACGAGTGTTAAACCGCTGGGAAAATTGGCTTTCATTAAAGGAGTGCGTGAAGGACTGCCATACTATACTATGTTTTGCCTCTTTGAACAAACAAAAGTGTTGCTGTCCCGTCCATCTATAACTGCGTCCCATTATCCGTAATACATCACTTTACAGACACAACTTCAGACAGTGACATTTCACATATGTAACTGAATATAATTTGTACATCGCTTAGGCCTATATGCTCTGCTGCTATTGTATCAGACGCTCGAATGTTGATATCATTTTATTTTCATTCCGATGGCACAATGCCGCAGTAAAAGCCGCAATTGCGAGAGCCAGCGCTCCCCGCCTTTGCGCCTCCTTAGCGCCCAGATTGCGCGCCTTTAATAGCCCGGCCGGTCAGCGCAGCGCCGTTTCTGCCGCGTAAAGGATATACACATGTGGCGATAACGGACCGTCTTCCTAAATAAGCGCTTTCAAAACACTCTGCTGTCATTATTCCAATGTTCCTCTAGAGATGTGTGCAAAGAGCTAGCGGCTTATACCATACTGTATTTATTACATATTCGGTAGGCATTTTGGATTATGGATATTTCTAAACCTGCAATTAACTTGTTTTAGATGTAGGCATACATCATACTATCAATATTTAAGCAGTGATGTATTGCAGACCTAAGTGTATACAAACTTGAAAACAGCATTAATTACGTTTTTTCTTTATTAAGTTTAAGGATGTGGACGAGTTTCTAACACTTTGATATTCATTATCAGTTGACCGCGATCACTTATCTGTAACGGTAGACACAGTTTAAAGATATAGTTGAATGCCGATTTTGGGTGTGAATTAAAGACAAAGATATGGTGTGAATATGAAATGCGCTTACTGGACATAAAAAGAACACTTGGAGAGATTTATGGCAATTAAGCTTGTGCATTTTGAGAAGCATCAATGTTAAACGATCACTATTATTTTGCAGGGACTATGAAGTAATATCAGAGGATAGAAATGGGAATTTAATTATCACTTGCCATCATTTAGTGTTTTTCTACATCATATTGCGTGGGTCGTATGTAGTTATGTATAAATCGACTACAGTTACATAACAAACATTTCATACACCAGTCCATATCTGCTTTGGGTTTTTAATGGGCAGCATAAACGATTTTTAAATGTTACTGACAGCTGAGCACAAGAAGAAGTCATTACAACTAGTTAGATCTATATAATGTGAGTATATTTTACCAAAAAAATCACTCATATCGAACCGTTTTAGTTTCATTCCTGCCGAGGACGGACTAAACGGGTATCAAATATTTGGCGGCACTTAAACTGACACCTATTAGCATAGCTTCAAAGCTGCATTTGATGGGCCATATTTCCGTGAAATGAAAGCCTGCATTTTCAAATATGACATCTGTTGTCTTTTTGTTTGGCTGAACCTTAGCAACAGCTGATATTGTATGGAGCAGCATGTCATCAAAGGGGGACAAAATCAGAATTCAAAACTCAGACTACTGTCAGGAACGGGAGGGCGGAGAGAGGGGTAAATCTGCTTGTGGTATAAGTAAGTTTCTTAGTAACCCTTTTATGGGGTGCCTGCGTGGCAGTGCTTAAGCTTCGCCTCTGGGGCCGCCGGCCCGCTTTCTGCTGAAACGGTGTAATTTATTTAGCGAGTGGCAGCATGAGCGATGCAGCTTGACCTGCCACACCCCCATACCGGCCTTGTCTATTGCACCACTGGAAGCCAGCAGTGGGTAATGGGGGCCACAGAGGGACGGGGAAGCAGATGGCGTCCTGTCTGTCCCCCTCGTGCGTAGACTGTCATTCCTGCAGATTAATGTAAGGGATGGTTGGAGGGGGATACAAAACACATGGAGACAATCAAAGGAGAGCACTGACCAAACAATGGTGCCACGTGCCACCAGCCGCACTGTCGTTTGGGACACAATAGGTCATCATCTTTCATTAGGCAGGCCAACTGTTGCAAACAACATGTGCCCATACCAGATTTCAAATGATTTTGGGCTACTGTTTACTTATGATTCAGCCAATGGTGAGGAGGCACCATGGTCACCTGACAAGGGTGGGTGGGGGCTGCTATAGTGCCTGAAAACCTGCAAAATAATGGAGTGGTGGGAGTTGTCATGGTAACCCTAATTATTGTACTCTTCCCAAGTAAGTGTATGCAAGGAGGGTTGGAGAGCCTTGAGGCCGCTATTTACAAAGGACAGAGCCCATACGCCTTGTACCCTGGTCACAGAATAAAGTCTTGAAAGAACCTGGGCGGATAGGGAAATGTTACCTTATTAGGAAAAACTTTTACATGTACAGAAAGAAAAATGAAATAAATCCATTCGTAACTAAACCTGTTAATGTCAATAAAGCATATTCCTCACTATATCTGTGACTGGCGTGTCGTGGAGTTTTTATTTTGTTTTGAAGAGAGGTGATACACAAAGAACATGAAATAATGAGCTGTTCCTTCAACGTAGAGGTATTTATATATATTTGCATGAAGATAGCAGCAACGGGCCATTACAGCTGGCCAAGTGTTTGATGCAGTTAATTTTGTTTGCTCTCTTATTTAAAATTGCCTTCAGCAAATGGCTCTGTGACCTTGATCAGCTGTGTACAGAGGCAAAGGGAAAAAAGACACGCAGTCGTCTCCCATGCAGAGATTCCCACACAGGTGTTAGTGCCATCTGGCAGCACAGCTGACACAGACCCGCACCTGTGCCCCTTTGTTACCTGATGGCTGCCGTTTGCTGTACAGTTGGCCGTGCACAGGCCACCCGCTTACCTCAGCAGAGTCCCTCCCTGCAGGCTGCTGACCACAGACCCGTCCCGGCTGAGCGAGGACGATCTCCCCGGAGACTTGCAGTCCCTGTCCTGGCTCACCTCTGTAGACGTGCCCCAGTTGCAGCAGATGGCCACGGGACGTCTGGAGCTGAGCTCAGGCCCACAGAGTGTCCTGCTGGGACAGCACACAGGTGGGAGCACAAACATCCTATATACAGCTGTTGGCAATACCTCTTGTAAACTTCTTGAAAATTATACAATGATGAACATTTTAGCATCAAAAGCAGTGGTTAAGTGCAATTTGCAAAGTATTGGGCTATTAAAGGAATGTGAAATATATTAAGCAATAAAAAAGAATAGAAAAGTGAAATATCCATATTTGGACAAGGAAATGACAGTAGTCTTTGAAAGAGATTTCATCATAAATATTCAGACTTAACCAGGAGACATGGACAATGTTTTTGTTCCAATGAGTTTGTGTGAAGTTCATGATGTCATTAACAAGGCTGTCTCTGGTTGTAGCTCATTTGACTACAACTGGGGGCCAGACCACAATCCACCTTCAGAGTAACATCCAGAACAGCCTACTGGGAGTCGGAAATCTTGGCGCCCACAACATAAATGTAAGTGCCATTGGCCTTCTTGTGTGTGCATTTCTTTCTGCATGAAGACCACAGAAGATCTCATGACATGTGTCCCCCCAGATGACACATTACTCACTGAACGGAGAGTCCTCCCCACGGTTCCAGTCTCCTGCAGCTGTCTACCAGGCATCATCACAGCAAGTATTCACCCTGGCACAGACTGGTCAGCAGGTAACACGATTCAACATATAGAACAGAGCTACATTGAACTGTTTATAGATTGGTGGTCTATAAACATATTGCCAAAACATGCCAGATTTCATTATGATTTCAAGTCATAATGTTCATTATCTCAATTTACCCTCCTTCACAGTATTCCTCTGCTGGTCTCTATGGCAGCAACTCGTTCACTGGACAGAGCCAGTTCAACCAGACCCACCTTACATCTCACGGCAATCAAGAATTACAACCCAAGTCCTTTCCAAAACCCATCTACTCCTACAGGTAAACTCCCAGGGGGCTGTATACATCACATCTTACATCTTCACATTTAAATGATTAAGTTCTCCCCCCCCCAATATAAAACTCTCATGGGGATGCCCTTCACGTCAGCCCACTCTCAAGAATCATCCAGATTTTGGAGAGCCATGGCATATTAAACTTATAACATTTAGGTATCTCCTCAGTTGTCTGATTGCTATGGCTCTGAAGAACAGCAAGACAGGCAGCCTCCCGGTCAGCGAGATCTACAGCTTCATGAAGGAGCATTTCCCCTACTTCAAGGTGAGGTTCTGCAGATGATTCCTCTTGAAAAGTAGAGGTGGATAGTTCAGGTCCAGAAAGTAAAAATCCAGACTAAGATTTTGTCTCAACCAACCAGCTGAGTGACTCTGTGACTGTAACACTTTCTACTCAAATGGATTTTTACTTTCTGGACCTGAACTATTTACCTCTCTTGAAAAGAGGAACCAAACTTGACACAAGGAAACATTGTTATAGCAAATTACCTAAAGTGGAAACCTTGGTAAGAGATTTTTGACCTAATTTTGAGTTAGTAGTTAGTTGAGCCAGCAGTACACATGAAAAGCAGGTAAGCTAGTTAGAGCTTACCCAAAAACTGTTTCAAGTCAAGTGGGCAAGAAGAAAAGCACAAAATGCAATAGGCTTGTTGGCCAAGGCTTCCATCACCTAATCCAGACATGCTCTTGTTCTGTCAAATCACCCTCAGACTGCGCCTGATGGCTGGAAGAATTCGGTGCGCCACAACCTGTCCCTGAACAAGTGCTTTGAGAAGGTAGAGAACAAGCTGAGTGGCTCGTCACGCAAGGGCTGCCTGTGGGCCCTGAACCCGGCCAAGATTGACAAGATGGAGGAGGAGATGCAGAAGTGGAAGCGCAAGGACCTGCCAGCCATACGGCGCAGCATGGCGAACCCGGGTAGGCATGGGGCCTGCGGGGGACCGCAGCGGGCGGCAGGTCAGAGTGACGCTCAGGGCCTGCAAGCTGGGGCTCCTCCATGCCAATAGCATCAAACTGTATCAATGGGTGGAGGACGCTTGCTAAGAAACTTTGAATCAGTGTATAAGCCATTGTCATCACTCAGCATGTCAGGAAAGGTAGCCATAGGTATACAGGGTCCATTCAGGCCCGTAGTCTATGAACCTAGCCTCTTCGGGACAGGATCCAAATTGACCTGGTGCAGCAGATATAGGTCAAATGTTCTTCCCAGGGAAGAGTGATCCCACCCTTCCTTTAAAAGCTGCTTAGTAATAAAGCATCTTCCCGTCTGCTGCTTCCCCAGATGAGTTGGACAGGCTAATAACGGACCGGCCAGACAGTTGCCGGCGGAAGCTGTGCGATGCGGGAGTGAGCAGGATGGGCAGCTGCCTGGCCGGCCTGGCGCTCCCGCTGCAGCCCCAGCCCGTGATGACCCTGTCCCTGCAGTGCTTCCCGCTACAGCACCAGGCCCCAGCTCAGGCCCGCCTGGCTCCCAGCTCGCCCGCACTCGCCCAGACGCCCCCCCACCACACCCCTGACTTATCACACAGCCCCCTTACCCAGCACCATGGGAAGCTGGCTCACGATTACCATAACCTTCATGTAGATGTGAGCGCTGAGGTGGACGCCCTGGATCCCAGCATCATGGATTTTGCCTTACAAGGTGGGTCTCTGCACTTATCACTGACTGGTGACAGCATCAAAAGGGTCCTATCTTCTGTTTATAGTGTTAGGAACAGAAATTCAGATTTTTTTTAAATGATGGCACAATTCAAACAGTGATTTCCTGTTTTTCAGTTTATCATTAATAATTTCTGTCAATTTTGGACCCAGCTTATTAAATAAGTAAAAGGAAATCTAGACCCAAAAGTGTTGTTGTGACAAGGTTTTGTTGGGAAAATCTTCAAACCAGTATATCCAGTTTAGTGGACCTTATTTTATATTGAACTGTAGCTCAATAAGCAGTGAGACAGACATGCCACCAGAGACATGTGAGATGTTCTTCCACAGGGAACCTATGGGAGGACATGAAGGACGAAAGCTTCAGCCTGGAGACACTGGACGCTTTTAGCAGCTCCCCGTTACGGCTGTCTGACTGTGAGCTGGCTGTGCCCGGCCTCACACCTCTGTCCAGCGAGGGCAGCCCGTCCTTCTCGGACCTGCAAGTGACTGGCCTGTACGCCACCTACCCCGCCATGGACAGCGTGTCTGCGCAGTACATGGGGACGCCGGGCAGCAGTAAGCCCATAGCTCTGCTCTAGCTTAGCCCAGCTTCACCGACCGGATATCTACGTGAGCAAATCGGAGTAGAGACTAAATCACTGTAATGGCAAACTAATTCTTAATCCAACTCTCGGCACCAACAAATCTTGACTGACTTTAAAAGCTGCTGTTTTCCCTGAAATTCTTTAGTTTTCAGCTTCACAGCGCACAGCTACACTGCTGGGATGTCTGCGGCGTTACAGAACAAGTCTCGTCGCCCGTCAGCGAGATACTCACCCAGAGAGACTCGTTTCTTTTTAAAACCATGTTATGTTGTAAATATGAATTCTTAGTTAAAAAAAGGCCGTGTCCGTTTAGCTAACTAACATCAAAGACTGTAGAATCGGGGGGAAAAATGCATTTCTGTTCTTTTACCTCAATGAAATGTTAGCATTAATGATGGTACTTTTGTGTCCTCTTACTTGTGCTAGACAGTATTACCATGTTGTGTGTGTTTATTTATAATTTGTAAATGTGAGAGACACCAGTGAAGCACTGTGTACATTTGTAACAGCCGTGATGGCTCTCCCTGCAACGAAAAAATGACATTAATTTATAATATCAGGAATGCAAGAGTTTTAGAGTGTTTACACCACATGCACCCACCCAAAGCGAGGACTTGTGCAGATCTTCTGTTGAACGGCCTTTATTTTTTGTTTAATTAATGGCCGGCTTAATCTGCACCTTGATCCTCTGTGATGTTGTCTGGCCACAAAGCTCAGACCATAAACACTGGCAAAGGGGCAGTTGTGGCCTTTCACTGGCACAAAAACCCAAAAATGTATTTCATATATAAGGAGTGTTTTGACGTTTCTATAATTTTGTATATGTTAGAATGCTACTAAACCAGCTTAAACACTAAAGGTTGCGTGAGGACAAAACATTTCTATTCATAAATACAACAAAATCTTAGCTTTGTGAACTTTCTAAGAATGCACTTGTATCCCGTTGTTGGTTAAACTGGATTGACAACACAGCATTAAAACCTTTTTTTGGTAACCAATGAGGCTACGGTCCAATGATTCAATCAGCTGCTGAGACCTTTCAACAGATGTTTTATTTAAAAATAGCTTTTCATAATGTTAATTTCAATTCCAGACAGGAGTAGGCCAGACACACTGTATTCACATAACGGCACTTGCAATAAGAGAGTTTCACATACCCTCCGAGATCCTCACGGAAACCGCCCGAACAGCGGGGGGTGTGGCAGAGAGCATCTGCTTCAGGTAAATGCATCCTAACGAAGCACACTGCAAAGCAGCATGCAAAAACACACGTATGGTAATGTGCAGCTCTAGGTAACACTGTCTATGGAACACAAGCTTTCAGTGTCATTCACACTGAACTGGTAGGATGCCACACTCGTCTGCCCGTGCTCTGCTTCTCCAGAGCTACAGCCCTTGTGACTCACACTCATACCTTCTCCCACAGGAAGGAAACTTGTTATAAATTTGAAATCATGTTAATGTTTAACCCCCCCCCAAAAAAAGAATAGGCACTATGTATGGATTCCCCTACCCATTTAATAGTGTTAGACAAACAGCAAACCCACCCCCCCTTCCCCAAACACAAAAAGATGGCAGTGTTTTGTAAATATGTCAACACGTGTTGAAGAAAGTGAAATGTCTAGTGACACCTTTATAATACCTGTTACAGGACTGACTGGTGACTTTAATGCTTTGGTGGGGCTGCGTTACGGAATGGGAAGAGAGAACTGAACGTGGGTGCGGTATTCAGCTTAAAAAGTGAGTGGTCATGTGTTTAGGAACTGTGAACAGGGAGTAAAGGGAATTCTCTTTGTGCGCAGTTACAGATGGCGGTCACACGGTGACTGCAAGACCCTGAGGAAAACAACTTTTCAGTAGTAAGCGGTAGAGGTGGAAAGTTCCAGTCCAGGAAGTAAAAATCCGGACCAAAATTTTGTTTCAATTAACTAGTTGAGTATAACGAGTCACAGAGTACTCGGTTGGTTGAAACAAAATCTTGGTCTTGGATTTGTATTTTCTGGCCCTGAATTTTCCACCTGTGGTAAGCAGGCAGTTGAAGGTCAGAAAGTCTCTGAACTTTGGTTTGTGTGGCCCTTAGTCCAAAAAAACACTGGCTTTGTTTTGTCAGATAATGGAACGGATGGATGCTGGCACCGTGCCGAGCGGAGTTCAGAGGTCAACTGCTGGCTGAGCTGTCCATGGTGGCCAGCAGGTGGGAGATCTTGGCCCTCTGGGATGGCGTGATGTTCTGGCTCATATGGATGATGCAGTCCATGGCCACCTCAGGGTTCGCCTGCACTAAGCTAAAGATGCAGAGAGAGAGCAGGTGCAAAACATTAGAAAATGTCACATCAAATGTCAACCAACACCAAATTCTAACCCAATACTTGTATAGGAGGGCTGCAATAATGCTGCACAATCGCCCTGCTCCGCCATCTTGGTGCATTGTCTGCCATGGTAATGGAGTACCCCAGCACGTGAATGCAAGCTGAAGGTGGGCTTTACTGCCACACTCATCATATTTAATACACTGCATGTTGGTGATGCGAAATAACATTACATAAAACATTATACTAAACCAAAATGAAATTAAACAAAAGCTAACGATGTCATCATGTGAAAAAGAAAGCACATAATAAAAAATCTGGTCCTTCGCAGGTCTTAAAATTAAGTAAACGCAACCCTAGATGAACAACAACACACGGCGTAGTACACCGTGTCATTATTTATTTAACAAAAAATAAGCCAAAATGCTGATGCAGTGTGTGAAAAATTAAGTACCGCTTCCACAGGAATTAAAAGGGATTTCGCTTGGCTGAAGGGACTGTTGGAGTTGTTTCTCTTTGCATAGCTCTCATGGTGCTCTGGCCCCTCTAGTCAGACCTCAGAATCCCACTGATGGCTCTTTCTTAGTGTGAATGGTGTAACTCATATGCAGCCCTCTCATACATATACAGTGTACAGTGCTTATTAATAATACAGGCTTTACTTCTGGTTCTCGCTCTTCCCCCAAGAGTTAAATGTACAACCTTTCACCAGCGACCTGTGACCCCTGATCCCTGACCTGCGGATGTGCTTCAGGGCGTAGTCTCTCTTTAGGTACTTGATGTTCTCCCGGATGGCAGAGCGCATACCATCGTCCTCTGCCAGCTGTTTCTCCAGCCACTCTACCACCTCCTTGTTATTGTCCCACAGGTAAGCCTGAAAACCACAGACACACTAACCAACCAGACCCAGTCATCTTCACTGTCACCATCCTCATTGTGACTCAGTGCCGGACAAATAAACATTCATGTCTGGTCCGGCTGCTAAATCGGACACCCGGACAGCCACGTCCCAGGTCTTCACTCACTTTGACGGTGCCCTCGGTTTCCACAAACCAGCGGCGCAGCATGGACTGGATGTGGCCGTCGCTCAGCTCCTTGTTGGCGCACAGAATCTCACTCTTTACCACCTCCTCCAGGAGGAGGCGCCGAAGCCGCCAGTAGAAAAAGACACGGGCATTCTTCCAGTCCAGAATGTCCTACATCCAGAACCAGCAGTGAGCGGCAAAGTTTCACAAACAGAAAAAAAAAAACGCTAATATGAGAAATCAAATGTCACAAAGAATGAAGTCAGACACAAAGAGACCCAGTGATGCATAAACCTCAAGCATAAGCAGCATTATTCAAGCAGGTGGCCAAAAAGTGGAAAAGAGCAGGGAGCATACCCTCACCGTAACGCATGCCCTGACCGTAACGCATGCCCTCACCGTAATGACGCCTTTCTCCTGCATCCTGCCTGGTGTGTCATGCAGGTCAACAAACTGCACTGCCACCTGGTGGTAGATCGGGAGCAAGAACTCCTCCCTCTCTCTCAGCTTGGCCTCCAGATCCTTGCGTTGCTCCTCTGGCAGTTCTGGGCTTCCTGCTCCAAAAAGACACACTAGATTACTCCGTCTGTGCCGTCACCGTAACCTCAAAGCCGACATTTACTCATGCAGAGAATTATATTTGTGAAAGGAAACAACACTTCACTCAGTATGACTGAATGTGTTACGGGTTACTATTTAATATGATTATTCAGAGAGTTTCAGTTCCTCTGCTGATCTGCTCTAACTTCTCACCAAGCTGCTCGACCAGCCGGAAGTAAATCTGGTCAATCCTGCGCATGGTCTTCAGCAGGTCCTTCCGACGGAACTTGATCTCCACCGTGCCCTCAGGTTCTAGGACACCACCCCTGCGCAGGCCGGGGCCAGACAATCAGGCAGTCAGCATCGCAGCAGCAGAGCTGTAGCTAGCTGCACTGGTGAAGAGGCACATGCCCACCTGCTCTCCCGGTCCGCGTATAGCTCCATGTACAGCGGGTTGATGGTCGGGTCGATGACCACCCACGAGCCCCCACGCAGCTCGGCATGGGGCGGGATGTACACCAGCACGGGCTGGCGGAACTCGCGCAGGCTGTCCACGATGTAGGCCCCAAACTTCAGCACCTGGTCATACATGTCTGGGAGATGTGGTGCTGCGTCACTTAAAGAGATTCAGCCCCCAAGCTCATTAGCACATGCCACGGGGTCCAGTGGAAACCCCTTTACAGAGGCACCATGCAGAACTGCGTCTACGGATTTCCATTTATAGCGAAGGGGTTTCCCATCCAAGTCCCAGGAAAGCTCTTGTGTCCTTTATTCTGAACTACTGATTTATTTACAGCTTATTGGTTGAAAAGATGGAGCTATAACTAAAGGTTTCCAGGACCTAGTGTAGAAGAGGAACCCCCTCTGCCTAGCAGGCACTGGATGTAATATCCAACTGCATGAAGAGGTGAGAGCACAAGTCCCTTTGGATAGCAGCATTAGCTATGCGAGCAGCCATGCAGCCATCTGCTCTTCCTCTAAACAAGATCACACCTCTAGGAAGCACAGGGCAGGGGGTACATAAAAACGTAAAAATACGTGATCTGTACAGTCTTCTCAATTCGTTCTTTCTGATTTCCGGTTCATTGGAGTTTGAAAATGCATGTATGTGTCAGGTAGCATCATTTATGTCATGTCTGTGTTCCATACTCGGGCACAGTAAGCAAGCTCACTAGTCAAACGAACTGGCCATAGGTATGGATCACCTAATCCGAGTACACCCTGAGACTACAGGGCTACCTAAGGAGCGACCATTTAGATAAGCAACAAAAGCAAAGATTGCCAGACCCCTGCAAGTTACCCTTCATTCCCCCGGAGAAACCTCTCCAATTAGCAAACACCATCAACGGCAGCCGCTCGCGGTTGAAGTCCCGGATGGCCTGAGCCGTCTTGAAGGCGGAGTCCGGGAACCAGACCTGACCGGCCTGCTGCAGGAGCTGCAGGCAGGAGTGGCCGTAGGTGAGGGTCCATTCAGGCAGTCACGACAGGAGTATGGTGTTTAAACAGTGGGAACCACTCACTTTGGCTTCAGAGTCCAAGTTGGCTGGATCGGCGGGAATGGCCACTTCGACTGTGCGTGTCTCCACGGAGATGACCCCTAGGGGAATCCCTCCTAACCTGGAAGACATTCTCCAGTTTGTGAAAAATGCATGTATAAAGACTACAGAGATCCAGTGCTTTAAAATCTATATTTACCTTGCTCTGCCAACCACCACTGTCTGAGCCCATGACTTCATGATCTCCGTGAACGACCCATGATCAAAGAAACCAGACTGCCAGGCTCCCTTTATACCTGTAAGCAAGATTGCAGTGGGTCAGAGTGTTTTTGTTGCAAACCCTATAGCAACTATAACGACAGAAACACAGACACTAAAGGCAGCAAATGAATGACCTAAAAGAACAGAATCATCATTGATTCTCATTGTTTGCCACGAGCGATACCAGGGCTACTCAATAGGTGGGATGTGTTACTGAGGACAGTCGACCGTGGCTTTGTGATGCTGATGGAATCTGGACCTCAAGGAAAAATAACTGAGCCCACCTGATCTATACAGTGCAAAACATGCAACCAAACGATAAGATATGACAGCCAAAGTACAAAACGGTCAACCGCTTTTAAAAAAAAAAAAAAAAAAAAACATACATACTACATTATATGAGAATCTTACTGGGGTGTGGCCTCCCTGCTAGCAGCCAACGGGGGTCATAGGGGGCCTTGGTGGGGGTGAAGTCGATCTCCCTCTCAACTGGGTCCGTTGGGGGCAGTACAGGCACTGGGCTGTTTTTGGTCTACAGTATGAATAGGTATGTGAGGCTCGGAGCATTAACTTCTAAATGTTACTCATCTAGATTATGTTACACTGAAATCTTGGCACCTTCTAGACATTCCACAGGACTTTCAGGCTCTCCATCCACCTGAGCCCTTTAATGTTTGGGTAAGTAATTATTACAGAGGCCTTATCTACCTTTGGCATGTAGGACAGCCACTGCAAGATGGTGAAGACACCCTCAAAGTCATCAGGCACTGTGGTGTGCGTGACCCCATTGTCATGCATGATCTGAATGCCGCCCAGCTGGTTGTTGGAGGTATAGACCTCACGGCCAAGAACCTGGCAATCAGCGGGGGGAAGGGCCTTAGTTATGCCGGATGCAATCACACACACACACACACACACACACACTAGGTTTTTGCTCCTACACTCCTTCAACTTGTATCTGGACATTCATTAGCTCAGTCTAGCTGCACTTATGCCTACATGACTCCCTAATAGGGCTGACCATTCAATATTTTTCTAATTGAAATTGCGATCTGTCAGATAAATCAAAATGAGATATTTTTCGCAAATTATTCAACTCCACTCCCTGACAGCCATGTTTGTAATGTGGTATCCGCCCCATTTGTGCGTCACTTTGGATGTACACATGTGCTAAGTGATGTAAATGACCCTAATCCAAACTATGATAACCTTAACCTTAACTGTATGTAACCAAACAAAATACAAAACTTTAGGCTGTTTTAGCTTTTTGATAGCAGTTAAGCTATCAAAGTTCAGCATAAGGCAAGGTAAGGTTTAGGGCAAGGCAAGGCAAGGTTATTAAGGTTTATATTGTGTGCACCTGAAAAATGTCCCCACAATGTGATAACTACAAACCTACACACACACCTTATTGAGAGCCCCAGCACCAGTCAGGATGATGTGGGAATTCTCCACTTGGATGACTCTCTGTCCCAGACGCACCAGGTATGCTCCAATGCCAATCGCTCGGCAAGTCACCTGCAGACACACAAATTTACACAGTTGAAGTGGACCTTCCCCAAGAAAGGCTAGTTTTGTGAACCCTACCCATGAATAATTTTGATGAGAGGCACATTCAGCAGATAAACGTGCCCTTTAATATATCCTACAGTCCACAGCATGACCTTCGTCTCACCAGACTGATAGTGACGATCTCTTCGTAAGCCAGGGACGACTCCCCAGCAATGGTGCCGGAACCTCGCAGGTTCTCTACACCAAGCCCCTCCTCCTTCCCGATGATGTCGGTGATGATGTACCTAGGAAGGCAGAACCGAGACAGCATGGCACCAAGTCAGGGGGAAGCGCTCACCTCCCAGGGTACCACCCATTCTACTGATAGTGCTACCACTCCACTCACTGGCTCACCAGCCCCCCCAGCTGGTGCCAGAAACGTCAGATCTGGGCGGCTCTTTAAGTGATCCTGTAATCACCTTCAATTCCAAGAAACCGCTCTCTGCTGTTCTAGCCACATTGGCAATTCCCCAAACATTCCTGCCCCCAGTCACAAACACCCAACTGTACAAGAAGCCCCCTGCACCTGGACTCTCCCCCCTCCTCCACATGCTGACAGTGCACCGAGTTGCTGGAGCTGATGCGAGTGTAGTCCTGGGGGGTCAGGTACAGGTATCTGAAGCCCTGTAGGGAAGACATTCCACAAAACAGCAGCATAAAGATGACAGAAGTGAGCGGAAGACCACGTTCCCAAGCAAGCGACGGGACAGGAATGTGGGAAAACAGGAAACTGGGGCAGAGTGAGGCTCAGCAGGTTAAACGCTGTGCCTGTAATCGGAAGGTCGCCGGTTCAAGACCAGCCTCAGCATGTCTGTGGGCCCTTGAGCAAGGCCCTTAAGCCCCAGCTATCTGGGTGCACCTCGAGGTTGCTGCCCTTCACGGCCAAGCTTACTCTTACAACGAGCAAGGTTGGGGGAGGTGAGAAGATGACAATTTCAATCAATAAAGTATCGCAATGATACTTTGAATGCTGTCAGTAACAGCCTTGCCCAATGGGAAGAAAGGAGCATACAACATGTGGCTATGGTCAGCATATGACTGATGGCTTGCAGTAATCCCATCACTATAGGGAAATTCTCCTTTCACCTACCCCATCTTGCTCTCCATGACAAGCACAGGTACAGAGGCTTAGCCACACGCTGCTACTGGCCCTACCTTGTATGGATCCAGGGGGTCGTTCCAAGCCACCTGGAACATGTGGCGCACCTCCTCGGCCAGGCCGATGCGCGCCCCACTGTTGGCGGCGACGTAGATACGCGGCAGCCCCTCGGCCCGCGCCAGTTCCGAAGCACGCAGGAAGAGCAGGTCCTCCTGCGGCCCGAAGGAGCCGATCATGTAGGTGATGTCGTTGCAGATAACGACGACGTCCCGCCCATCAGGGTACTCCGGCGTCTTCATCTTCATTCGAAAGGCCACCATCCCCACCTGGGGGGAAGATAGATGACGCCCAGGCCCAACGGCTATTCCCCAAAAGGTGGTTTTCACTTACATACACCTCATCTGACATATCAGGTGATTCTAAAACCTAAAAAACCCGTGGGTGCCTCTTACATCTCATTCCATGAACACTAGTCGCTCTCATACCTCATTGTCTCCAGGAAGTCGGTTCATCTGTACCAGTTGGCCCTGGGGGTCCAATACCAGCTCAGTGCATGTCAAGATATCCTTGGGGTAATTATCTCCTGGGCCCCAGATCTTAAATAGAGCCTGCGGAGATGAAGCCCATAGGGGACAATGAGAATTAACGGTACCAACCCAGAAGGAGCAGAACTGGACGATGGCGTACCTGTCGGAACATCTCTGGAAAGTCATACACGTAGGTGGTCCCCAGGGTCTGGGCTTGGAACCTCTTAGACTGCAGGAGGTCCTTGGTGACGTAGGGTGTGTTGATGAGCATGCCCTGCAAAGGCCCCTGCTTGTCCCCATAGGACTGGAACATGATCTGAGGGGATAGTCACCAACTTATACTTGTCTTAAATGCAGAACATTCCAGTCAGGTAATATGATTGTTCCTATTCTTTGAAAGGACTACCTGCCCAGAGGTGGGGTCGGTGACCTCCTTGTACAGACTGATGTCCAGATAATAGCCCGACTCGTTGGTGAGGAACAGGCGGATGGGAATCGCCATTCCTGTGGGAGTCAGGCGGATGTTGATCTTCAACTCGGCCTGCAGGACACGCAGCTTCCACAGCCGGCTGCCGTAGCGCATCACCATGGAGCGGACAGACTCCTCTATCTGACAGACAGACACGCAGATGTCACCAGGAAACACTTTCATGATGCCCCAAAGTAACCATCTCTTTTACAAAGTGCCTTAATCATTAAGGGTCTTTGAGGGCCGCACTAACCTTTGAGGGATCCATTATCACGGTGGGCACAAAGTTGAGGAAGATATGGTTGCAGTCTGTGCGCACAGCGGTGTTGCTGAAGGCCACTTCCAGCTCGTCCATGGCCTCTAGCAGAAGCCTCTCGCCCTCGTTCTGCAGGTACTCGAAGGAGGCCTCCTGCAGGCAAGAACCAGGGAGTAGGTTCCTCCCCAGAAACCCTCTTGCACAAGTAAATTTTCTTTTGAGTGACAATGGGGTACATAATTGCGGTCCACGAAAAGGATTAGTTTAACATTACTGCTAAAATACATTTACTAATTATTCTACCAGACACTGTCAGTCAATTTGGCTTGTCACCTTTCAGCATTTGGTTCATCAGTGGTATGCAGAGGGGCTGCCGTCCCGTGCTCCATTACCTTGGTGATGAGGTCCGAGTGGCGTATGATGGCCCGGACGAAGAAGCGGTAGTCGGTGACCTCTGCGCCCTCCTGCACACGGGCCGCCCCCAGGTACAGGTGCATCTTGTGGTTGGCGCAGGGCATTGCCTTCAGGTCAAAGTTGCGCATGCGGTTGAGCTCCAGCTGGAAGGCCAGCGCCGGCTCCAGATTCCGGTAGATACGGTCCTCCTGGAACTGCGGCCGTCGCGGGTAACGCACACCAGTCAAAGAAGACAGCCGAATTTAAAGTGAGTAATCATTATTATTTTTCCACCCGTCTAAAAAGCCCTGCAATTTAATGCTTTACCTCATCTCTAGCTCTGAAGGTGAAGAACTTTGGAAATTCTCTCTGCAGTTGAAAAATATTACAATTTAGGGTTATAATGAAATTTCTAACATGTTAAAAATTGTAGTGGAATTCATATTAAGTAGTTACTTGATATATTTGAATTTCAGAAAAACAAGATGGCTTACCTTATTTGCAACTAAGAATGTTATCCTTCTGATGCCATAATCAAAGAGTATATTTTTCTGCAAAAGATTGTTAAATTAATTTAGAGGGTTTCCATCCTGGGTTGTTCCCCACCTCATGCCCGTAGCTTCCGGTATAGGCTCCAGACCCCCGTGACCCAGAAGGATAAGCGGTTTGGAAAATGGATGGATGGATGGGTGGATAGATTCAGTTGGTCAAAATCTACAAGGTCTGACCCTGGAGAAGTGGCCCACCTTGGACTGAGCAAAAGCACTGAAGGCGGCAACCAGTATGTCATCATCCTCAGTGTCAGGAGACCTGATGGCCACGTTGATTATGTGAATCGGGTTATCCTTCATATTCTGTAATGGGGGGCAGGGGCGTAAACATGGACTACATCAGCATCGAGCCTTGAATAGGAAAGAGGCCAAGCCCCATCCCCCCACGCCTCTTGCCCTCCTGACCTTGAAGTTCTCCTCATCAAAGAGGGTGGAGCACACCTCAGGGAAGAGCGGGCTCTCCAGGGCAGGCTCAGCAAAGCTAGCGATTACTTCATCAAAATTCCTTCAAAACATAAAAACACAGCGAATACCTCATAACGAGCCACTGTCCTGCCGCAATGCAGATGATGGCTATTGGTTCAATTTTGAGGAACATATAAATTGCCCTCCCAGTTTTGAAAATACTGGATTTAGTTGGACTTTTCCCCTCCAACTAAACTGTGTGCAACATCTTGTTTGATTTTCAAAATGTTAAACTGCAAAAAGTACCATCAGCAGACACTTCTGCCTCTGAGGCATAGTCCTTGATACATGAAGACCATTTTCCAGACAAAGCGATGGTGCGTGACCTTTGAACTCTACCTCTTAAAGTCCTCGAAGCACTCAAAGGCAACCATGGCACCCATCCTCTGGCAGGGTGGAGAAAAGGCCCCGTCCAGGAAGAGCTCACTGCTTTGGCGCCGCATCTCGAACTGGCCGGAGCTCACCGGAACGGACACCCTGCCGGGGGTGCGCACAGAACATGGCTAGGCGCTGGGGGAGGGGCTAGGCGCTGGGGGAGGGGCTAGGCGCTGGGAGAGGGGGGTGCGATGCCATTTACCAGAGTGAAAAGGGTGGCGTTTAATGAAATGGGGTTGACTACTGAGAGCATCGTATTTGATGAAAGCAAGGCCGCAGCATAGCGCGTCCGGCTGCTCTTCCACAGAGACATGTATGCGATAGTGTGCGCTTTACGCCAAAGGAAGAAAAAGGACAGAACTGCGGCTAGCACCAGCGAAAGACACCCCTTTTGGCAAAGCGCGTCTTAGCATCAGAAACACAGCATGCACCAAAACCTTAGCTCCAGAAACACTTCAGTTGAAAAGACAAGCTGGCAATCAAACAAAAAAACAAAACAGACTGAGAAACCGAAAAACAAGTTAGAGGAGGTCGCCCAAATATTTTCCATAAAAAAAAAAGTGAGAGGTAGAAAATGAAGCATACAAGCATGCTACCTGAGTGTAGCGTACATACTGTGGTGCTGCATAGATAGACCACGCCAATAAGAAGCTGTACTCTACCTGTTCAGGGTAGGGCTGCTTCCTCTGAAATAAGACCATTAACATATGAGTGTTAGCCAGAGACCCTACATGATCACCACTAGGCAACAGAATTTGCTTTAGCACCAGGTAGGGGAAGGAAGCCCAGGGCCGCATTCTCTCAGGTACACAAAGCAGAGATGGGAAAACTGCGTCGGTCAGTGTCATGCCACAGGAGGATGAGGAGCAGCCTCTTAAGCCAGATTAAGGCCGTAACAACCAAACGGGGGAGGGCAGGGGGTTAGGAAGGTCAGACAGTGGTTTCTGCCAAACAGAAGCACAAACAAAGTGTTACCGTCCTAAATTAGTGCTCTCAGTAGAAACCGCAGCACATCGGGGAAGATACTTATAAAGCGAGGGTTCATTACTTGTCCTCGGGAACAGGACGAGCTACTCTGGCCAAACGGAAACTTTCGAAGGGAGAAACGGAGACAAGAATGATGAAAAACTTCTATGAATGAAAAATATATACACTGTATTACAGTCTGGCCTGCTTATGTGCAGTATGTGTCTGATATGTAAAACTGCATGCAGTTTCCAGACATGCCCCTTCCCCAACACACACACACACACACACACACACACACACACACACACACAGACACACACACACAGAGGGATAAATCCATCTACTTCCAGTGAAGTATATAAAGTCAGCACAATTAAATAAAATGATCCGCCACCTGTCGCTCTTCTGCAGTCCCATGGCTGTCTCTCTCCTTAGCATTTCCAGAGCCCACCAGACCAGCCTGAAAACAGCCAACATCCCCTCTTTCAGCTCAGCCCCCCCCATCCACCCACCCCCTGCTGCCAGACACATAGTGGAGAGCCATCCACCAATGGGACCAGCAGAGGCACAGACTGGGAATGTAGGGCTCGGGAGCCGCAGCAATGGTACCTGTTGGGATGCGAAGACGGCAGCATGAACTGGAAGTCCAGGGCGCAGGTCCCATCCTGCAGCTGGTGGTGCTGCAGGCTGTTCAGCTCATAGGCGATGTAGGCCCGGCGGACGTAGACCTGACGGGACAACAGGCCACAGGTTAGGGGTGGGGGAGAGGGGTCCTTTCAGAGTCACCAGTACCACACTCACCTCCAGTGCCGCCATGCACACAACCCGGTTAGAGTGGTAGAAGAAGTTAGGCAGGACATCAAAAATGGACGTCTCCGATAAGATGAGTTTCTGCACAGATAGTTAAAAACGTACATGAGACCCCACAGGTATATATAAGCTATATGGTCTGCATCCGGAGCAAGAGAAAGGCCGGCATCGTGCACCTTCAGGTTCTCCGGACAGAACTGGTGGCCGTACATATCAATAGCCGAAAGGAAGATGGACTCGACCTGGTTGTGCCTCAGTTCATACGAGGGTAAGTGAGAGGCGATTAACACCTTCGGAAACAACGTTTGTTAGAATTAAGGTACTTACGGCATTTTTATAACACATTTTTCCTCCCAAATTGCACAACAAAAAATTTTATTCAACAAAAACAAATACTGGTACAATAATCAGAAAAATATACCACAAATATTAATTAACATGTATCCAGAAACAAATTTTTAAGGTGGCCTCTGGGAATCAGCACTAGGATAGCAGCTGGGCTCCTGAAGCTACCTGACCACTCACCTGTCGGGCACGCAGGGCCACCTTGGAATTCTCCACCTTGCCAAGCTGTGTGAGTTCGTTCAGGATGGCCATCAGCTCATCGGCCAGGGTGGGGTCTCGTCCGCACAGCTGGTCCTGAGAGAGCCATTTCAGTCAGGGCCATCGTTATTCTATATACAGCTCTAAATAATTTGCCAGAATTGCTGGTGTTGCTCCTAATGCATTTCTATCCGAGTCAGTGTCTCCTTAAAATTTAGTTTGTTTCCATTTCCGTTCAGATTTCCTGCACTGCTTTTTCTGAAAACGCATGGATATTACAGATATAGAACACAAGATGGAAAAAATAATAATAAAATCAAGTAATACCCGATTCCATTGTAAAGAGTCTTTAAATATAGTAGCTGTATCATCACCTTTCCGGTCACCTCAAGATATGGAAAACTTAGAAAGCCAAATTTAGAGAGGCCACTTCGATTTGCCAACATAACGCCCATTTTCAAAAAAGGGGATAGAAGTAATTCGTCAAACTATAGGCCAATCAGTCTAACTTGTA
>JAODKN010000041.1:36347287-36360910 GCA_026774425.1 Petrocephalus zakoni | reverse complement strand
TTTTTTTTATCCAAGTAAAATGTAGCTCAACAAAGTTGGAACACGCTTTTTAACTCAGCCTCTGTATGCATGCGTGTGTGTCTGCGTGTTCCAGTGGCTACCAGAGAGCGCCCGCTATGACGTGCTGACTGGTAGCCAGGAGAAGGCCCTGGCCACGCTCAAGCGCATCGCTGTGGACAACGGTGCCCCCATGCCCCTGGGGAAGCTGGTCGTTGCCAGACAGGTAGGGCGCGCCACACCTCGGCAGGATACTGGCATGCTCCATTGCCAGGGGGAAGGCAGTCCTGTATGGAGGCCATCATTACTGCTGTCTCTGACAGAATTAGCACATTATGAACTCTGATGGCAGACAGAGGAGGTCTTGTTATAGGGATGCCCTCATTCTGATAAATGCCACTCTCAGTGCATCTGTTATGCTCTCAGGAGGACCGCGGGAAGATCCAAGACCTCTTCTCTCCACATTTCCGCTGGACCACCATCCTGCTGTGGTTTATCTGGTGAGCGAGAGAGTGGTCAGCTGACCTGAGCACCTGTGAGAACTGGCTGGAAAGCTGTACACAAGCATTAATAATGCAGGGTTTGAAAAAGTCATTATTGGAGTCATATAGCTACTAATTAAGTTCTGCAGTGAGCTATTTAGTCCACAATTTAGCATGCAAACATAGTTGCTCTTACTGGTGATTCATCAGTGAACTGTGTGCTGTGTCTCCCCCCCTAGGTTCTCTAATGCCTTCTCATATTATGGCCTGGTCCTGCTGACCACAGAACTGTTCCAAGCAGGAGATGCTTGTGGAGGTTTCTGCTTCTCCTACTACTCTTCTGACTGTCCATTCCTCTACCCATTCCTGTTCCTATCCACAAACATGGTTTTCGGCACCTTACTGGGGATATTCCACAGGGCAGATAAACGTTCTGGTTCATTGGTGGTTCCATTCCACTGCACTGAATTTTGTGTGTCTTCTCAGTGTCCAAGGGCACCAAGATGGAGCCCAGGTGTAGTCTGGAGTGTAAGTACCTGACGTTCTACGACTACAAGGACCTTCTGTGGACCACCCTGTCTGAATTCCCAGGTGACTGCAGAACAGGTGGCTTGTCTTGGCTTTGAGCATAGTGCCAGATACACAAGAACATAAGATTAAAAACTTTAAATGCCATTTAAGGTCTGTACAAGACATACAATACTAGTCAAAGGTTTGGACACGCCAAGCCACCTACAAAGAAGAGTGATAGTGTTGCATCACATGACCTGGTCCCCTTGACTGGAGAGTGAAGGAAAAGCGGTCAACTGGTGTTCAGCATATATGTGGGACCTCCATCAGGACAGCTGGAAAAACATTGTAGGAGGCCAGGTACCTCATAAAACTGGTTTATAGGAGACATTAGGGTCAGCCATTCCATGGTGTAACTAGGGTTTAGGGCTCAAATGCCCAATGATGGGTTGCTCCCACTCTGAACAAATAGTTTTTAATACCAATTTTAACTAGTTTATAGTTTTCATGTCTTTATAATTAGAGAATAGTATTTGAGAATAGTACAAAGAAGCCTCTCTATGGGTGGGTGTGTCCAAACTTTTGACTGGGGCTGTATTCAGGTACCCTCGAGTAGCCCCGTAATAATCTCTAACAAAAAGCCTCGGAAGTTATTGTTTTTTTAAAGGTGTGGGAGTGTAAGTGCCTTGGGAGCCTCTGAGAGCGGCCGTCTCTTCCCACAGGATTGCTGGTGACCCTGTGGGCGATCGATCGCCTGGGGAGGAGGAAGACCATGGCCCTCTGCTTCCTGGTGTTCTCCCTGTGCATCCTGCCCCTCTACGCCTGCGTGGGCCGGTGAGTGAATCCTCCGGCGAGAGCACGCGCTGTGCAGGCTGCAGGCTCGGTGCTGCGCCTAACTGCCCCCACGCTGTGCAGGCTGCAGGCTCGGTGCTGCGCCTAACTGCCCCTGCGCTGTGCAAGCTGCAGGCTCGGTGCTGCGCCTAACTGCCCCCTCTCTCCTCAGCATGTCCCTCATGGTGCTGATATTTATCGCCAGAGCATTCATCGCTGGAGGGTTTCAAGCAGCGTATGTTTACACCCCAGAGGTGAGGTCAGCGCCCACCAAGCACTTCCTCAGTTCCCTTATACACATCACCCAGGCTGGTTATATTAATCATAAACCTTATCTGCCAGCCAGCCTCACTTGCCTTTGTTCCGTGTGACATGATACATTCACAGCTAGCCTCCGCCAGTTAGGCATTAACTCAGTTCAGCGTCCCTTACTGCGCCGCCCAGAGCTGGATGTATCGGACTTTCACCGCTGTCATCTTTCTGCCTTGGAGAACTGCATTCTTATGTATATGACTGACACAGTCGCTGATTGCCTTGAAAAGTGTGTTATTAACATACACTCTGTACACAACTACATTACCCACAATCCCCTTCCACATTTAGGTGTATCCCACAGCTACCAGGGCCCTAGGGCTGGGGACCAGCAGTGGAATGGCCAGGGTTGGCGCTCTCATCACTCCATTTGTTGCACAGGTTGGCGTTCAATTATCTCATTAATTCCCTTATTGCTGCTGACTCAGTTTTATTGCGATTAAAATGCATATGAAAGCCCAACTGCAAATGGTCTCAGTCTTCCCTATGTGCTGTGAGCGCCCCCTTGTGCTCAGCCATGCACCTTGCACCCCCTCCCGTCCCCAGGTGATGCTGGAGTCGTCGGTGTACCTGACCCTCTCAGTGTACTGCTGCTGTTGCCTGCTCTCTGCTGTGGCCTCCTGCGCCCTGCCCATTGAGACCACGGGCCGCGGCCTCCAGGAATCCAGTCACCGCGAGTGGGGTCAGGAGATGATGGGGCGCACTGCCCACAGCCCCGAGGGCATCCCGCGGTCTAGCTCCGGATCCCAGGACTGATTTGGGGCGGGGGGGGGCAGTGGGGCAGAGGCTGATCAAGGCTTGAGATTAGGTGCAGCTGGGTCAAGTCAGGCTTGAGGGATGTAACCCTATACCCTGCTGGTGTCAGTTGGAGTGTGTACATAGGTACCGGTTTGGCAAGGAGTCACACTGTCCGCGCAGTGTTTGAGATCCTCCTGATTTTGTTTCTTTTTGATCTTTCGCCGCCGTTGCTGCCATGATGAAGCTCATCCCAAACATTGCTAATGTGCCCCGAGCCTCCAAGTCAAAGAGGGTAGCTGAGTTTGGCAATGCCAGAGCAGTGAAGCTGGAGAGGCTAATGTTTAACATTAATCCAGCCAAATCCTGGTTTGGGATCGGGGGGGGGGGGGGTGTCCTAGGGCTGTCCAAAATGATGCACATAGCACCAAATCTGCTTCTTTTAGAATTCATTAACCATCAAAACAGCTAATGCGTGAGTGTGTGACTGTGTGTATATGTGTGCACGCGTGTGTGTTTGTGTGAGTATATATTAAAAAGTCTTCTGTTGCTGATCTCCATCATCAGCATGGTGGTATCATCAGCAGCGCCTGGGGCCTCCTTCTCAGTGTCTGTGCAAACTGTAGCGTGCGCAGTCTTAGTGCAATGCCAGGGAGAGGCCTGTCCAGGGGGACGGAAGCTGCTTCGCAAACTGAAAACTGTATTTTCCCACAGATAAGAAACATTCAGACTTCCAGGGGTGTTGCCTCAGTACGGCGGCCATAGTCCATGTGGAATGTTTTCCCCCCAGTGGTTATTGGACTTTATTGCGCTGTTTTAATGTCCCCTAACCGTCACTCTCACTGCGTCGCTCTACGGCTCAGTTCTCAGCAAGTAAACAAAGCGGGCTGGGCTCAGCCGTCCGATCCAGGGTGGTTAATGTTATTCACTTGTTTTATTAATTTGATTTAATCATTTATTAATAAGGAGTTAAACAAAGCTGAAGACTCTGTGCAGGCTGCCTCCCTCACGCCGGCCTTTGTGATTTAGAGCCACACTACCTGTCTGCACACTGATACTTGCCACTACACTGGATGTATATGTGTAAAATACAACAATAAATTCTGTTTAAAAAAGAGAGAAAAAAAGGAGAGAATGAACATGTTCCAAGGCTGTTTAAATTCTGCCTGTTTTTACCACAACCATAGTCTGTAAGCTCACAAACTGAATCAAAATTATATAATGGAAGTATATAACATCCGGATCATTTAGTGATAATGACACTTCTTTCATTTGTTTGATTTTTATCTGTTACATATGTAAAAATCATTTTAAGATATGAAACATTTAGTAAATCTAGTTTCGATATTACAATTTGTACACATCTATATTAAACATTAAACTACTAAACTAGCAATATACACAGTTTAATTGTGCTTAAAATAATTATGAGATATTCATAATATAATTATGATAATATTTGAGGCCGTTCATGTAATGATGATGAGGAGAATTGTTAGCACATAAGATGAACCTCATGTCACCTTAAACCAGACCTGTGGACCTGGGTACTAGCAGTGCTTCAAGGCACAAGCTCTTCCATCTTGATACTAAGCTATGCTCATGCAGACGGTTGCCAGGTCCGCAAAGGCAAAGAGAAAGTGGCTTATAGACGGGAGTGAGCTTTCCTGGCTCCCTGCTCTAGGATCTCCCCGAACAGCCTGGCGACCTCCAGGGCACATCCGCGGTGGATGGTGAGGCCATAGCCGCCGTGGCCGTAGTTGTGAATCACCTACGGCAAGAGCCAATCACAGGGAGTGTTTTTGTGTGTTCATTTCGTCTATTCCGAGATGACTCTGTTCCAGGAAGCATGGCGCACAAGGCGAGCGACTCCATGCCAGCTGATGACTAATAGGACATTTCAAGGCACTCACCTCACAGGCCACGGGTCCGAACCGCAGCGTCTCCCTCTCCAGCCGGACTTTCTCGCGGGCGGGTCTCAGCCCTGTCCAGTGCTCCACCACCATGGCGTGCTGAGTGACAAAATCAATTCCATTATCACCTACTGGGGCTGAGCAATATGGAGAAATATTTTATCACTATTTTTTCCCATATCAGTCCATATCAATAATTTTAACAATATAATTCAAGTCATCGTTTCTTTCCATTTTTGCTTAAAATTCCCTTAGGATTCCCCTTAAACAAATTCAGAGCATGAAAAAAGATGACAAATTGAATTCACAGCAACCTGAAAGCTAATTTTAATCAATCAACCAAACAAACAAAAATAAACTCTTGTTGTAGGGCGTAACACTAGAAAACAGACAGTTGTTGCTGGACTTCAGTCTGACTGCCTCGCTGTATTTTTACAGGATCCTCCTATACTGAAAAATAAAACGCTGTATCCTGTTTTGAACCAATATAGGACATGATTTGTTCCATATTCCACACGTTTGGCTAAGTGTATGTCTGGGGACCAGGTGGGTGGCATGGTGGTTGTGGCGGCCCTGACTTATTCAGCTTGGAGGTGGAAACCCTAGTTGCTGGTCTTAGTGATTGTAAGCACTTGTTACTAGATGGTAACACTTCAGATGCTGAAACAGGTTTGCCTTAGTTACAGTTTCCGGCAGAAATTACAGTACACAGCACAAGTCTGCATGGGACTTCAGACTGCCAAGGTACCACCACACCACCGGCATTTTTCACCTTGTTTATCTAGTGTCTCTTTTTTTAAGATGATGTTGTGGCTGCTCTGCTGTCCCGTTCTTCACGAGATTCTGTCTGAGGAAAGGCTTCTCTCTCACGTCTCGTGTATCACCAATAGTAGCCTTTGGCACACTTGACTATCAACCACGAAGTCTGTTTCTAGGCTGTTCCTTCTTAAAAGACCATGTGATTTCGAACTGCGTTCATTTCTGTGATGTGATATCAAGCAATTTTCTTTAATCGACAGTTTATAGAAGATTCTCATTTTATCTTGTTAATTTTATAGGGCGATAAATCCATATACCATGTGTTCCACCCAACCCTATTACCTACCCACAAACCAATCCTGCCAGAGGTTGTAAAAGGCATCTGACCTTTAGGCTTGGCTCCAACATGCAGGCTTCATCCCATATTTTCTTGTGATCCGTGGAATTGCTCTGCTCACTCCAGTTTCCCAGTTGAAAAACACCACCAACAGTTACCAGCTGACTCCTGACGGTATGAAGATTAGAACATCTGTAGGCCTCTCAGATTAGCTTAACAGATAGTAGTAATATTTTTGGAATTAATATTTTCTTAAGAAGAATTTGTCCAAGTATTTTCAGGAAGGTTCTTTATTTCTGTAAGTGGGAGCATTTGTGAAATGTTCTTGGTATGCTGCCTGAGTGGCACTGGAACAGAAACACAGCCAGAAATAAATTTCATGGGGTGTCTTAAAACTCTACCAGGGGGAAGAGGGGGTGTCCCTCTTGGTAGATTTTGCAGGCCATGGGGAGGGGGAATTATAGGCTCCAACCTGTAATTTTACTGGCTTCCTGTATAGGAGCTGGAGAACAATGTCTGTTAAATTGGTTGTTTAAAATCTTCTACAGAAATTATGTAAGAGAAAAATTCAGAAACACCATTTCTAAAACAAGCCGTTTCTTGGACTTGGTCTCTATATATACACATTTCTCAATAAACTGTAAAGTTATTTTACAGCAGGCTAATGACAACCTTAGGAAATTAGCAGAGAAACTCATTTATGATCGGCGTTTCCAATAATAATTTCAGAATGATTCCCAGTTCTAGAACCTGGGGATTATTCCCAAAAATCAAAAGAATTTGGATACTTTCCCTAGGTACTGTGAATCAGAACTTTTCCATCAAGCGTATGCAATACAGGGTGATGGAAAGCCAATCTGAACAATCACAGGTCAGGGCAGGAGACACACGAATTTAGAAACACAAATTCATGATGTTTTGGACCATGAAAGGAAACAGGGCTCTTTTTTCTGAGTATATAGCCTGTAGCACAGTAATTTGTCTTACCCTGGTATGATGTATGGTGAATCATAAACTCCTTTGGCAAAAGTGTGTGTGATGATGAAATGCTTAAGCCAAGGTGCATTCACCTGGATGGAGAAAACAAAGTGCAAAGGATGATGGGTAATGTGACTCATCCTCCTGGTAAGCAGCAGTGCCAAACCATCCCTAAGAACCCTCACAGCACCTACCTTTATAATCTGCCCCCGAGCCGGAGTCAGCTCTGGGTCGGGCTGCAGCTCACCTGCCCGAACTCCAGTGCAGTTGATGATGACATTCACACCAGACTCAGCTAGCTATGCACCAATGAGATGTGAATGAGGAGGGACGGATGAAGTGGACAAACACGAAAGTTTTCCTTGTCCTGTACAGTAACGTATAACGCTATATTATAACCTATCTTGAGTGAATCTAAAAGGTGAGGTTCAATACATTTGAATGTGTAGTACTTATTACTTTTGATACTTTAGTTCTTTTAGAAATATGTACTCTTCACTTTTACTTGAGTAGTATTTCACTGGATGACTTTTACCCGAGTAACATTTTGGTGTGGTATCTGTACTTAAGTATGAAAATTGAGAACTTTTTCCACAACTGATAGAGGGCAACAAATAGAGCAGAGAAATGCCGAATATTAAAATGTCTACTTTCAACAGACATAGAAGTAAACCACAAACATATATAGACAAGTAGTTTCTGTTTCACCTCTTTGAAAGAATTAATTTTTCGGTGAAAAAATCTGACTCCTCTGTCCTTCAGCCTGGAAATGGAAAATGGCGTTCACTGCTGCAGATTTGTTATTTCAAAGTAAAAATGTCTCTGTGTTCATTAAAACTTGGAAATGATTCCAAATAAAATCTGGCAGAAGTGATTAATGAACCAAAGCCAGAGAGAGTCTCTCCCCCGCTGTAACTAAACATGGTCCCATTCAGCACCATTCTTCACCTTTGTTGTTATGGCTGTAGAGTTATGTAGTAGGGATTAAGTCCCAAATTTTCTGGAAATCAAAACTGTTTAGTACAATAATTTATGCTCCAAAATAGGCCATAAACATGCAGCCATATATGCACGGTAATGTTAGCCATCTTCTAAGGCCTTACCAGTTCATAAGCCAGGGTAAATATCGTTTCCCCTCGATCACAAGAGCCGTGTTGAACCAGCCATAGCTGAAGTATTAACCAACAATGAAGAAGAAACATTGGTGAGAACAAAGAGCCATCTGTGGATTTGGGACATTGGAGTACTCATAGATACTCATGAGAATGTCAGTATCTGAATTCTGTGCAATGTGCCGATAAATGCTGAACACCTGTATCCAGGAAACAGCTCCAGCTCGCGCTTGGTCAGCTGCCGGAAGCCCAAGACAATATCTTTAAATGAAGGATCCTGCGTGAAAAGAGAAGCTCATTTTAATCGCCACTCATCCATGTGGAAATTGCAAAGATAGCAATTCGATGTTCAGCTACAGCATAGAGGAGAGTAGGTCCTCACTGGGCAGGGCTCAGAGCAGAGGTTATAGCCGGACTGGAGAAATATTCCCATGCTGATGGAATCAGGAGAGCTGAGGAAGCCCAGCAGATAGTCAAAAGTCTCCTTGTTCCACTTTCTGGAAGCCAAAAAAAGGAAGAATGGAAGACAAATGTCTAAATACATGCTACCATTTAAGCAATCATAAGCAAAATGATGGCACTAGGTAAGTGGTGGAAGAGAAACCTGGACTACAAATGTGCCTCCATTTATTTTACTAAAATCATGCCACTAAAATTGTCCGGGGAAGATTAAAGACTGAAGTAAATTCTCGTAGAAACACAGACTGCACAAAACTGACAGCCGGTTCAGAAGATTATTATATAATGTTTTAAAAAAACATTGAGCGTAAATCTAAACTATTTGAGGAGCACTAGCAGGAGTCTTACGTTTCCAGGACGTTTCCGTGGTCGTGTAGGTATGGCTGCCAGAGGCCCGCAGCACCATCGCTGGTGGTGAGCGGCGTGAAGCGGTCTGCGTAAACCTCGACCGTAAGCTGCTTTCCCAGCGAGTGGCAGCGCTCAAGAATGGACTGGGCGGTGGAGAGGCCAATGACGCCAGCTCCTATGATGGCCACACGCATGGCTGCACAACACAAAGTTCACCTGGGTAATGCTAAACCATGCCATATTTTAAAAATTCAAAAATCAGTCGTAACACAATATGCAATATGATAATTCACCAACAAAAAAATTCAATAGGTCAAATCATGCATAACAAATATACAGTATCAATATGCATAAGAAAATAACATTTGACCCCAAGAAAAAGTAAGCATGCATTTCTTTTGCGATTTTTCCCCCATGGTTGAATGATTTGTACTTCATAACAACATTACTGTGACCAGTCACTCAGAGTTAGTTCATAAATAACTCTCCTGCCTTTGAAAATTCATGTAAGTATTTTTTCCCCTGTTGTGTTGCTTCCTACAAACCGGTACACCAAGCAGCCTCAAGGAACAAACAGAAAGAGCAAAGCACAGAATTAAGGCAAGCCTACGTTCTATTACTACATAATGACGTTGGTCACTCCAGCCCAATGTTTCCCAACCCAGTCCTCAGGGAGCCCCAGACAGTCCACGTTTTTGCTTCCTCTCAGCTCCCAGCTCTCCTGTACCAGGTATTCCGTGTTCCTGATTGGCTGTGAGCTGGGAGGGAGCAAAATTGTGGACTGTCTGGTGTTCCTTGAGGACTGGGTTGGGAAACGCTGCTCCAGCCTATAGGCGACACAGGTGATTGGTTGGGGCGCCATTTGATTAGGGGGTGCGAAAGAGCGACAAAAAGAAAAACAGCGAAAAAAAAGAAAAACAGAAGAAATACCGCTGGGTTACATTCCGGACATTACAGTTATTCAACCTAGTTTTAATATTTCATATTGATAATAGATATCAGCCAGATGCTCTGCATACTGCTGCTCGGGTGGTGTCACAACACCCAGGGCCATAAACAAAGTCAAGCCTTAGTGTTTAAGAATGACGGGGGTTGCTTGAGAGAAGCAAAAAAACCAACAGACTAATGATGGGAGAGCGGAAACTATTAATTAGCTTACAATTTTATCAATAATCAAAGTGTGACTAAGCAGACAGAGGGACTGGGGAACCCCCCTCCGAATGTACCGGGGGGGGGGGGTTAGACTTCCTTGCTACGCCCCTGGGTCAGTGAAAAAAATAAATCGTGATTCATATTTATAACCGCGAATGGTGCAGCGCGGCACTCAGGTGCGCTGCGTTTATGTCGCAAACGGTATTTTTAATGGGTGAGCAGCGATGATCTCATACAAAATGTGTCAGCGTGAAAAGTTTGGTTCACAGATCCAGCGAAGTGAAAGTAAAAGTTTCATTTTAAAACCTGAGGCACTTAAGCAGAAATACGAAAAAAACTATGGGCTACTTCGGCACAGCAACTATTTGTATTTCGTTACTTTACACCCCTTGTACCCAATTATATATACATAAAAAAACAGCAGCGTTTGTGCTTAGACTCCCAATAAGGTGCAGTTCTTCCTCCAAAACCAGCATAAAAGACTGGAGATGTGGAACACAGATGTAAAGTTATTCAAATTCTGCGCTAACAGCGTCGCCACTGATACTTTTACGAAGGTCACTTAAAATCCGCGGCGGCGGCGAGCTGGCGAATTCCTCCTAAATAGCTAGTTACTAAGAAAGGCAGGTTAGTAAGAAAGGCAGGTTGGTAAGAAAGGCAGGTTGGTAAGAAAGGCAGGTTACTAAGAAAGGCAGATTGGTAAGAAAGGCAGGTTACTAAGAAAGGCAGGTTGGTAAGAAAGGCAGGTTACTAAGAAAGGCAGGTTGGTAAGAACTAAGAAAGGCAGGTTGGTAAGAAAGGCAGGTTAGTAAGAAAGGCAGATTGGTATGAAAGGCAGGTTACTAAGAAAGGCAGGTTGGTAAGAAAGGCAGGTTGGTAAGAAAGGCAGGTTAGTAAGAAAGAGAGGCACTAAGAACGCCGTCGAATACAAAAGTAACTTTACCGGACTTTAATCTCTCGAAATGAAATCACGTACTTTACCGAATACAGCCCATACGGACAGGCTTTAAATGAAAGGAAACGTGAAACACTAAAATGACGAATGTGAAATTGTCGCCGACAGAGAGCCGCACTAACCTGTTGTCCGCGTCGGCGCCGGGACTCGCGTTAATCTTCGCGACACCCCCGTGTCCCCGGCGGTGTACGATTACATAAGCCCTGCAAATCGTTTATGAAACCAGAAAAGGGCACGGGTTGTGAGTTTATCATTGCTTAAATCACAGCAGACCGCTTTTAAATGCAGATATGGGTATTTTCCAGTAGCATGCATATATATGGGTATATATATATAAAGGTGCTGCTCTCTTTGGCGTGTGCATGGAAGCAGGACCCCGGCCAGGGCTGGGTGTAACCCGCTTTCAGACGTATGTGAGCGCGATCAGCCCAAGCTCAATCCCAAAAGCAGCTATTAAAGCAGGAAGGATATTAAATAAGCATGAATAAATAACCGAATATTCATTTTTCGGTCTAATAGTCACTGAAATACGCCCCTTCCGCTAAAAGTTTTACTGGGAATCAGTGCAGAAATGATGCAGACGGGCTAGATCACGAAGTAGGGTAAGCCTTTTGTTTTCCCAGAAACATCCCCGTCATGATTGCCTCGGCTTCTTTGCATGGAAGCTTAGCCGGCTTTGCATTCGTTTTGTCACGCAAATGCAGCGCGGACTTTGTCCCGGGGCCGCCTGCCTCGCCTGCCGCATTACGCCGCCTCGCAGGAGCTGCCGGCCGGCGGCCGCCACAAGGTGACAAGTGCGGGCACCGTGCGCCGCAGCCGATGTCCTGCACCAGGAAAGCGATCCTGCTAGAATTACTGCCGGTGTCCTTCTCAGGGTGACAGGCTGTACGTGCTCGCCCTCGCCGGCTTTGTGTTCGCGGACTAGAGCCCTCCAACTCCCCATTTTCATATCGGTGTCGCTTGCTTTTTTTCACAACGACGAGTGATAATAATAATAATAATAATAAATAATAAATCCTTGATGACCATCAACGTTGTGACTGTCATTGTGAGATTACTGGATGTTACTGGAACATTCTGATGGAGGAATACTGGGATAATCAAATCGATTCATTATAATAAAGCAGGAAACTGACGGAAAAAAAGATTTATAATACATTTAGATCAATTTATTCAACAGACGCTTTCCTTCAATGCGACTTATACGTCCGGGGGAAAAAAGGGTATTAAGCACCAGACAAGAAGAATTATAAAGAAACTCCCACAAGTCCCCAACTCCGCGGAAGCGTGACATTAAATGCCAGCGTTTCTTCGCCACGGGACTTGTTATGATCGCATGTATGGCACCGCCCGATCGGCTCGCCGGCACACACACACACACACACACACACGGACACTGGTGCAGAAACTGCGTCACGGCCAGCCGATCGGGACCGTGCCGCCGGGGCACACGGGCAGAAAGCGACATCTCCGCATCCCTCCTTTCCTGTCGCCATCCAGCGCGTCTGCCAATGACAGCGCGGCGTGAGAGGCTGGCGCTCGGCGGGGATGCGCGCATCCCGCATCCGCTGCCCACGGCGTGTGTGCGCGCCTTCCGCGCTTAATGAGCGCACAGACGGACGCGCCGAGCCGCTCCCGGGTGCGCATCCCGTGCAGAGCACACGGCGGCCGGTGGCTGGCTGCGTGCGCAGCGGGGAGGATGCGTCTGACATTTAACGGGACAGTGAGATCAGACCCTCGGGATTAGGATCCTCGCTCCTGGACATTCAGCATCGCTCAGCGCGGGGAGGGGGGGCGCTACCTCGGGGCGATCTGCCCGGTGAATAACACTCCTGCCCGGCCAGGGACGCTGCCGCCGGGCCAGCCGTTCCCCGAGCCATGGCTCTGGTGACTCTGCAGCGGTCCCCCACCCCTAGCGCTGCGTCCACGGCCAGCACCACCGCCACCAACGCGGGGGAGGTAAGTCGGCGCGGAAGGAAGGAAGGAAGGAAGGAAGGAAGGAGGGGGTAGGGGGAGGGAGAGGGATCTGCGGGCGTGGGGAGAGCCTAGGGCCGGAGGAGACGCCGAGGACGTGCAGGGGACGCGTAGGCCCCACGCCCGGGGAGGCAGGCTGCGGGCGCGCCGGCTCGGGCTGCCTTTCGCGGGGATACGCTGCCGGTACAGAAATGGCAGAAATAAAGCGGACGGTCGCTAATTTGCCGCGAGTAATTGGGTTATGTCGGGGTGGTGCGGAAATTGGCCGGCTGGCCGGCGTCCCCCCAATGGGCTGGGGAGCCGAACAATGCGCCTCATTAGCCGGCTCCGCGCTCGGCCGCACGGCAGCGGCAGACGGAAGGCGACAAACACCGCCGGATTAATCATTTTAGAAGGGGGCCATCAGCCAGCCAGCCACGGACCTAACCGTGGCTCCGCTTTGCGGAGGAGCGCAGAGCTTGTCATGGGGCTTCGGGAGCGTCTCCGTAATAAACGCGCTGGCCTTCTCGGTACCTGGCAGTACGCGGCGGGGGCTCCGGCTCCTGGGCGCGTAGAAATTAGTCCGCATTTATGGGGCTTTAATGTGCAGTCAGGCGAGGGCGCAGCGGCACTGAATCCGCCCGCTAGTCTCCTACATGCACGGTACAAGCACATAGGCGCGCTGAAAGTAATGCCTATACCGTAATCATGTCCGCATGTCCCTATACCGTAATCATGCATGTCCCTATACCCCATACCCTAATCATCTAATGCCCTATACCCTAATCAT
>JAODKN010000041.1:36333272-36346225 GCA_026774425.1 Petrocephalus zakoni | reverse complement strand
CATGCATGTCCCTATACCCCTATACCTTAATCATGTATGTCCCTATACCGTAATCATGCCCGTATACCGTAATCATGCATGTCCCTATACCCCTATACCTTAATCATGTATGTCCCTATACCGTAATCATGCCCGTATACCGTAATCATGTCCCTATACCGTAATCATTTCAGTATACCGTAATCATGTCCTTATACCGTAATCATGCGTGACGGCACAGCAGCTGGGTCAGCGAGACCGAGATTACCCCCCCCCCCCCCCCGGAAAACGGCAATAAAATAAACGTGATTAAACATAAGTTCGCTTAAAGGCAGCTACAGGATCCTGGTGGTTGTGTAGTGTGTTTGGCATGTCAGTGCTGATCGGGTTTTAAACCGAGATGTTTTATATATATATAGAACTTTTGGTAACATGCAATTATTAAGTAAGCATGGGCAGATTGATTCTTATAGAAGTACCTAATTCTCCTGTCATCCTTACTTCTGAGTGGCTTCTGAGTGGCTACTCATGCTGTGCGGCATGAGTGTCCGCAGGCTCCCGCACCGATGGGGAATAAGCTGGGGATCCGACTCACGCTTCACGCTTGGGCTTCGCAGCCACCGGCCGAGCACGGGGGCTCCACTTCGCGTGCTCGCATTTAATCTAATCTGTCTGGCACCTGTAATTGGTATGACAGAAATTAGGCAGGGTGTAAGGAGCAGCGGGACGCGCTCCGTCTCACGGTGATTAAAGCAGCGAGTCACAGTTGAGCCGGTCCCTTTCACGCAGGCGGACGGGTCCCGTTACCGCTTCTGTCTTCGCAAGCTTTTCATCGGATTAGGAGAGGTGTGCTGGGGGCTGGCCCTGCCAAGCAGCCCTTGGCTCCGGGTGCCGACGATTTTTATGGGAAAGTGATCCGAGGCACGGTAACTAAAGTGCATAACGCAGGTTTACGCTTCCCGCAGGTGGGCCTGTGCTGAGCCTGTGCTGGGCCTGTGCTGAGCCTATGCTCGGCCTGTGTTGGGCTGCTTCGGGTTGGGTCCGAGCCATCCGTCGCCGCATAAACGTGTAAAAACGAGAACTAGATTCCTCTCTGCCTTTACGTGCCAAACCGCCATGGAAATCTAATTTATACACGTTGTCCTTAGCGGACTGTGATCGTAGCCTCCTCCGAGGAAGCGGTATTTCTGTGTGCGGGACAGCATGCGCGCAGCCGGGGGGCAGCCAGTGTTAATTGTTACTGCTTATGATCATCCTGGAAGGAATCTGTAAGGGTTGTACGTAATCTCAGCCAGTAGGGGGAGCCACCTAATCATATTTTAAATTATAACAAAATCGTGAAATTAGAAATACTCACTAAAATGGCATTTCCTTTTCGTGTTACTTAACATATCCATTATGATGTATGGTTCAGTGATAAGTCAATAAGTCAATAAGTTAATATTTACTATGCAATTGTTGCCAGCGCTCCTGTGCAATGAATATAATGTTTGCATATGATAGTTTAAGGTAATTTATTTTCGGCACGATAATGTGCTCGCATTCGTCATAAATAAACCCCTGTCTGTAAAATGTGTATTACTTGTTTTTAAATGACGTGTAGATTGGTTCCCCGCATGCATGAATGGATGGATGGATGCGGGCTTGATTTATCGGCACCTTACGGGGCAGTTGGAGCTGCTCGATCATGACGCAGCAAATAGCTGCTTAGAAAAGCCGATGGAGAAATGCACATAGAGGCAGGTAAGGTCTCGGAGTGGAGAAGGAAAGCGCTGCCTGATCGGCACGACGCGAAACCCGCACCCGGGGGGAGACGGAAGCTCTAAGATAGTGGACTGAAGCAAAGCGGGTTACGACGGCTCTTTGCAAGCTGGGGAAGGCGTGGCGTGTCCCGGAGCAGACTGCTGCAATGATCTCATCCCTGCTTATGGTGGGATTAGACATCGCTGGCGATGGAGGGGGGCGGGACCGTTCTGTCATTGAGAGCTGGGGGTGGCTGGTAAAGATTTTGGCAGTTTCCTTGTTAGTGAGACACGGTGGGATTCTGGGCTTTTAAATATGATTTTGATAGTGAGACCTCAACGTATTACAAGCATGGCTGCATATTTGCAATGGAAATCCATGGATCCGTTGTGATTATACCTGAATAAACAGAATGCATTTTTCATCCTTAGAAATAGGGATAATTCCATTATCAGTTGATGTTGGTGGACTAGTATTTAAAGAGTTCATTAATGCGGGGATTATCGATTTAAGCATTGTGTCAACAGGGGTGCAGGAAATATTATCTGCAGGCGGTATAATAATGATGGAAACAACACTTGAAAAAGCATTCAAACTTTGAAGTATTTGGCTGATTGCTAGGTAGCTGTATGTCGGAGGTCTGACAATCAGCATTTTGATATGTGAGTTTTCAATGGAACGTGAGGCAGCTCACAGAGTTATGAAGAGACCTAAAGGCTGGTGTTCAAGTTGCAGGTATATCAGTCACAAAGACTGCATTATAGTTTAAAGTGTCTCAAAGAACATGACAGCACATGGCAGACAGACACACTGCATCAGGAAAGAAGGTTAGTGGCTGCAAGTTGAATCATGCAGACGTTGACGGACGGCCACTTAACTGGACGGTCACCAACCACCACAAAATGACCGCAGAACTGAATCAGCACATCTGTGACCCGGGCTCAACAAAAAACGTACGTCACTAGCTTCACCATGCAGGAATTTGTGGCTGGCCATTTATGCAAGGCCAGTGGAGAAGAACACACGACCCGGCATAAGGAGCCCAAAGCCAGAAGCCCAGATCAGTGTAAAAGTTAATTTCTGATGAGTCACCTTTCACCCTTCCCCTCGATATTGAGAGGTTCATGAGGATTCTTTCAGCCTGCAATGATCGAAACGGCCTGGGTAGCCATCTTGTGCAAGACATTAGTTTCAATGATTGCTCCATATAATATGGGCAGAGGACATGAGGCCATTTTACAGGGCCTGGCACGCCTTGTGACGTAAACACTGGTCTGTCTTGATGTTCCCATCTTCTCGATGATGCTCCCATTCGCATCACTCTGCAAATACATGGCCGCCTTTACGAACACCAGGATATAGTCAAACGCTTTCCATGGCCGGCCACTTGCTACATGTAAATGTCATCAAACCCTTATGGGGAGCTCTGCTGTGTTGAGTGTGAAATAAACCTCCTCAGTCCCTCAAAGAAATTAAGCCTTGTCTTCTTAAAAGAATGATCCAGAAGACTTGCAGTTGTTTTGAGGGATACTGCACCTTCTTAGGGCCTTAGTATTCATTTATTTTGAGGTGCTTCCATATTTTGTCCACTCTTTATATTAACGGTTTATCCAGTTTTTTTCAGTTCCGGAGATTTCAGACTGGAGTCAACCAAATTCAAATGTAAACGGCAAAACGTGAGGTTTCCAGTTGTCTAGGGGAGGACAAAGCAACATCAGGAATGATGACTTTGAAGTTAAAAATCAACACTGATAATCCAGGTCATGTGACTCTTCCTCCTGAGACAACTGATAGCCCTTCACACAGTCACATGGCATTGGTTATGTTTAGTGGCGGGAGAAGCTAGACAAGAAGTAAACCTGATTTTGTAGTAGTAGTAGTAGTAGTAGTACCATATTTTTACTATAGCATGTTTTTGTCCCTGAAAAAAGATCCAGAAGACAAAGAAGCAGTCACCCGTCTGACATGCACTTGATCCAGATCAGTTTAGAAATGTTAATTGCACTGGTTGAAGTTTCAGGGTAAAATTCTTCTTCGAGACGGTGACAGCTGAAAACTGAACAGAAAGTCCTTATGTTGTCTTTTAAATCGTTCTAAGCACAGCGGTTTATGCTCCAGGGGTGTCGATATCACGTTACTAGCCTCCAACCAACCCCCCCCCCCCCGCCTGATGGGGGCTGCTGGCCTCAGCTGGTATCCCCTTACCGGCGAGAGCAGGCGCGGTCGCGGTTCCCCCACTTGGGACGGCCTGCTGGAGCAGTTCGTGTAACGGGCACTCTGGTGGCGCGCTGCAGGTGGCCTCGGAAGCCGGCCATCACCCGGGGTTGCACAGAGTGCTCTCTGATTCACAGCAGGTGCACAAAAAAATAAAACATCATAATGATGTTAATATAAACACGGCAATGCTGAAGCATGTTTAGGACAACAGTAGGAGGGAAATCTCACGTCCATTGAACACTACTCCATTTGCAGCTGTTTGTTGGGCCCAAGACCACATGTCTGTGTCTGCCTGTGAGTTTGTCTGTGTCTGCCTGTGAGTTTGTCTGTGTCTGCCTGTGAGTTTGTCTGTTTCTGCCTGTGAGTTTGTCTGTGTCTGCCTGTGAGTTTGTCTGTGTTGGATAGTCTCAGCATTTTCAGCCACCCTATAAGTATATTATATAAACGTTTGCCAGCGAAGCAGGTGATCAAGCAAAGTCCAGCTAAATTGTAGAGCCGTGTAGATCCTAGCCTGGAGTGATGAAACTTCCCATTATGGGGGATGGGGGTGGGGTTTAGTGCTGCAGACGGCTTCCTGCCGAAAAGGGCTCCAGCGAGGGCATGATGGGTCTGGGGGGGGCCGTCAGGCTGCGAGTGTAACCTCAGCAGACTGTTAGTACTTTCGTATTGTTCCATCTCTCTCCGCCTGTCGCTACAGGTAACAGGATAGTCTTGGTCATTATCCTTTAAGCTGATGAGCAGAAGCCCCTTTTTTGGTGTCTGAATTGTTGTGACAAAATCTCGCATCAGTCCCTGCTGTAGACGTTTCTTGGGTGTCACCCCTCCCCCCCCCCCAAATTGTAGATAACATAATGCTTCCTCAGATGGTTAGTGGGCTCTGTTATTCTATACCAGTGATTACTACAAGAATTTTTTTGATTTCTGTATATTTTTATATTATAACCCCAGAGAACTGGTAAATATGCCTTAGAAAGCATAATTCTTTATTCAAAGTTTGTATTTTTTTTTTCCTTGTGGCTTGCTTTTGTCTGATTTACACATTTGACATTAGTGTCTGTCACAAATCTATCATGTGATGGTGTCTTGACTTTGATTACGGTAAATTTGCGTGTTGCCCGCAGTATTTTTATGTAAGTTTTGTTTCTGTAAACTTCACCTCCTTTCTCTCTCCTTGCTTTTTTTAGGACTTCGGGAGCGATGAGGAACGTCGACAAAACCAGAGGTGAGTTACGCAGTTTAAAAGCCACATGGGAGGGAGGCACGCTCTCGTCCTGCCGTGCGTCTGGAGCCTCGCTCTATCCGTATTCTCTGCTGTGGCCCGGCTTCCCGGCCAGACTCCCACTAGCTGGAGCGAAAGTCGCATCTTCACTGGCTTCCTGTGTTTTCCGGTCCTTTAATCTAAGTGTGGTGGAGGGTCAGCATATCCTCAGACGGATGACACAGTTGCCTGTGGTTATATAAAACATTGTGTAGTGTGTCCGCAAGAATAAAGGCTTCTGTCTAGCCCCTGACTTGCAGCTGCGTTTTTCCCTTCAGTTGGCTGCCGGGTTCAGGTTCTGACGTGGAACCTTCTGAGTGACGTTTTTGTCAGCAGCCCAAAGCCCTGCCATGTCTGAGGAAGAGTTTGCAGAGAAAAGTAACGGAGTGACAGCCCTGTCCTTCAGGAGCTGTGATGGACGGACATTTCTGGAAGGATCTTAACAATGCTGTGTCCTCCTTTTTTTAATTTTAAATCTACTAAAAAGGGACTTTCAATTCAGCGATAAACCCTTTGGAGAATGATGGCCTAAATAACTTGTAGGCCACTGATAAATGTGGATCTCCTTTTCATTTAGGCAGAGTCTAAAATTTTCAGATGGATTTAGCTTAATTTAATGATTTGGGTTGATAATGGACTGTTTGTCTATAATGTGGTGATGCGCTGTGAATATTTGCGTTTTTATCCACGTTTTAAATGAGAGGAAATTCTATGAAGTACTGATTAACAGATTAAGCCTTTTGTCTGCATCCCTATTGTGTACATTTGGGTTTTATCAGCCAGAAGTTTGACAGCTACATGGCAGTATAACTCGCCATTCTCATTGCTGTAGCTGGAAATAAGTTCTCTAGTTCATCTCACATTTATCCAGTTTTTATGAAGGCTTAGTCTTACTTGGCCCTGTAGTATTCCGTAAGATCTTAATATGCTTCTATTTTTATCTGTCAAATTGGCCTCTCTCGTCTTTCATCTTTTCAGCACATAGAACAGTATAATGATTCCATTGGCCCTCAACTTTGCGGAAGGAATATGATTGGTCCGACAGCCTCGCATTAAATTACCAGTAAGGGTTTCCCCCCATTGTGCCTTAGCAGCTCTTCAGCAAGGACATGATCTGCTCTGCAAGATAACATTACAGTAACACGAAAGATCACGTCATCTTCTGACCACGTTCTTACACTTTACTCCTGACTCATATCATAATCCCTGATGCAATTTTACTAGGGTACTGCAGGTACTTTGTATATTAGCATAGTTTTTGCATGTGTTGCAAGCTCCCTGAATCAAAAGTATGGATGTCACTGTTGATTATATTATAAATCCAATAAACTCCCAATTAATCAAGTAAATTCTTTACATACAATATATCCACCCACCAATAGGTTTTCTATACCTATGCAGGGTCACAGACGTCCGGAGCCTATCCCAGAAGTTACGGGTGCAAGGCAAGGAGTAACCAGGCTAGGGTGTCAGCCTAACGCAGGGTGCTCACTTACTCATGCAACCCTGGGCCCTCCGTTTATCTTAAGGTGCATGTTTTTAGACTGTGGGAGGAAAGCAGAGGATCTGGTGTAAGCCCACACACATTGAGTGAGCATGCATTTCCATACACACAAAGCGGCAGGGTGTGGTGACAGTGTTACACACTGATCCACTGTGCTGCCCTCAATATTAGACCTGCATGATGTGCATGGTATCCAGTTGCAATTGCCAACCTGTAGGGACCAGGATAGACAGCTGGGTTCAGACCATTAAAATTTTGCTCTGTCACAAGAAACAAAACCCTGCAATTATGCTGATGGTTCCTTTGTAACATTGTTTTAAGATGTTTTTCTTTTTTAAATCTGTAATTTCCCTTTGCTGTATTTGCATGAGCTCTGCATGTGTTCTTCAGGCCAGTCATAATCATTTTCGTCCATGCAGTCAGATTCACTCATAGTCAGTGTGATACGTTTCTGAGAAATATAGCAAAAATGAGTGAGGGGGAGAAAAGCAGTCAATAAGCAAAAGACATTTGTCTTTCTCTGTATGGGAATGTCTTGGATTCCATCAAGACAATACTGAGTAAGAGCGAGTGATCTGTAGGCGCTGATTTGCGTCTTTGTCTAACACCATCAACTTATTTGACACTACATCAAGATGCTTTTATTGTCACTGTATACATAATACAATGAAATTTCATATTTTTGTTGGTGTATTATGAGTTCAATTGAGCAGTAGTTAATTTTGGGTAAAATTTCAACTCATTTATTTTATAAATATCACTATTTATTGCTAAAATTTCGAATATCATAATCTGAACTATTTCTAGTATCGTTTTCTTGTATCTTTAGCGAAAAGATGGCTAAGCAACGAGGTTAGCCTTCATTTTAGTGGTGATCATTTGAGATTCAGGAATTGTAGAAAGAAATTTAAAAAGTGGGTGGGGGGGAGAAGTGAGACAGAATTGCACCTCCCTCACACGTCCAGGCTTGGCTTGCAGTGCCCGTTAATAATGCCGCAGTTGGGTTTATCCAGCAGCACCAAGCAGAATTTGTGTCCCAACCAATATCATTCCTTACTTTGGAGTACAGCTGTCGGTTACTCCGATTACTGGATTAAATTCAACTACTTGATTGTAAAAGAGCATGGATTAAAGTTTGCCTTTGCGATTACTCCGTAACATAGCGGACGGGTCCAAACGAAGAGCAAAGCACTTCACATGAAATGTGGAAGGAAATGCAGACATTCAGAAGACGTTCAGGTATGAGGGACTCGCTCGGTAATGCCAAAATCGCCAGAGATAACTGCAAACTTTGTGCCCCTCGGCTTCTTGGAGTAGCCTGGCCTATCCTTGTCATTTGTTTGTTGTATGTTTATTAATTTTGCTTAAGGATGAAGACTTACATTTTGCTGTGCCAGTCCACATGCCACTTCTGACACAAAGGGTGTGTTATTTCAGTTTTGGATCAAACAAAGGGGCAGAGGTGTTGTCATGCACCTGTTTCATGGGCCCTCTTCAGCTCAGGATGCTGACACATGAAATTGCATCTGGGGCACCTCTGAGTCACAATCTGTGGCAGTTTCTTCCTGAGCCTTAATCCCTCGCATCTGAGAAATGGCAGGCGTGATCCGGGTTTGTCTGTGTGAGGAGGCTTCTGCTGCTAGTGTATGGCCCTCAGCCAGAAAGCCGTCTCTGGCCTGCACGTGTCCTTCACTGGGACCCTACTGCAGATCCTGTGCTGGGTCCCTGCCTGGTAAAGCGCTGACAGAGGATGCCAGCTGTACACGGCTGCGCTGAGGACCCGCAAAGTCATTGCTGGAGCGTACAGCCTCGATTGATTTCCTTTTGGGCTGATCCACAGCTCCACATCCATATCCAGTGCCCACAGGGAGGGTAATAGTACTTCCCCCCCCCCCCATCACGGAGCAGTGCTGCTGACCGCATATTTCTGTACATGATTTAAGATGTGAATTTGGGTCGTTGCTGAGGCAGCTTGTGAAGATCGTATAAATATAGTACCGTAATTATATTGAAGGCAAGCATGGTGGCTCAGGGTCTGGTGCCGCGTAACTCTAGGGCTGGAGGTTTGAATGCCACCTCAGCTCAGTGTGGAGTCTGCATGTTCTGCCCGTGTCATGCAGGTTTCCTCTGAGTACTCCGGGTTCCACCCACAGTCCGGAGCCTAGCAATCAGGCTAATTGGCGTCTGTGAATGCCCCGCTAGTCGTGTGTGTGGTGTTTGTGTTTATGTTCGTTATGATGTACTGGCACCCTCTCCAGGGTGAAGCCCGGATTCTGCTTCCTGAGATAGGTGCTGACCCAACTTAGAAGCTGGAAGATGGATGGTTCGTGACTTTCCTAATCTTGGGTTGCACAAGACTGGGGTGATAAGTATGTTCTCCTGGGAGTGTGTTTACATGCACTGCATTACCTGGTATTGAGACCGTATCATGGTAAGATCCAGTCTGGGGGGGAGAAAGAGCGTTACATTTCAGGAATGTTACATGTTCTCATCTGTTTGCCATCAGCGTAGGGATCTGGACGAGGTTCAAGAGGGTGACGATAGCAAAGAGTTTTCTTGTGGAATGGGCCAACATAAATATTAAAGCAGCACCTGCCCCGCGGTGAATTTGATCACGCGGTGAAATTCGGCGTGTGTGAGTGAATGATGAGTTCTGATTGTGTTTTTGGATAAACAAGCAGCCCCGGACATATGGAGTTGTTTAGTTCCTGGACGCTGCTTGTGGGTCAGATTATCCGTGAATCTGGATTTACATGTTCCGAACCGCATTCCCTATTACGTAATGCTTTGGACTGATTTATACGGTTACCATGAAGGGGCTACGTGCTGGCAGTGCAATCTTTCGCATTCTGTGTAAGTTAAACTTCACCCAGCCCTGAACCTGAACTATCTCGATGTGGTGGAGCAATCGGCAAGGTGAGGTTGCCGTCAGCTCCGGACGGGAGGCGATCATTCATTCCCCGTCAGTCTGCGCCAGTTCTACCATCAATCTGCTTCAGGTTGAAAACTCATGCAGTATGCCAGCGAGGAGCCATGAGCAACTTGCTGAGTTACACGCCGTTTTGGCTTGACAAGAGGGCTCCTCTCCCCTGGTCGCCGCTCAGGTTCATTAATAGCCGTCTATCTCTATGCCTGTCTCGTTCTCACGTCCCCCACATTCCATATCTGCTCCACCCCAGCTAACTCCATGCTTCTCCTACACTCTCAGTGCTGATGACCCGTAGTCCATGCCCTCCCGCCCATGGCTGCTGAGATCTGCACTCGGCCTCATCCAAGCACATGTGGCACCAGGGAGACCTTGTTATCTCCGGGACGAAAATAAGAGATTAAGGAACAGCTCAGGTGTCCTGACTCCTAGTGTCATACCTCGTAGGTGGAGTCTCGGGGATATTCCCCTTTGCCACGTGGACCCCACAGTACCGCATGAGTCAGCTGATATCGCCGTTATTCGAGGTGCCGTCCTGTGACGTGTCCCCGGGGCCGGAAATCCATGCTCCCTCTCATCCGCACTCTTGCAAGTCTCTCTGGAAGGTGCTCCGCTTTTGGCTCTTTCCATTATGCTCCAGTTCCTTGGAAACTACATTGCAAAGTCAGAACTGTCCGTGGCGCTCCGGGGCACTCCATGTGATGCTCTCTCAATGAACCCTGGGCTGGAATGCCTGGTCGAGACCCCCCTTGAATGGGCCCCGTTGAAGCTCAGATGCTTTTCTGCCTACAGACCCCAGCCACCCCCCACCTCTCTCTCTCTCTGATGTGTTGCGACTCCCTTTCTCGGCCGCCCCTGTTAATCAGAGCTCTTACACGCACTCCAAACAGAGCGCTCACTAGACGGCTGCGCATGCTCGCTCCCCTGCAGCGTTCCTCTTCCTCTAACCAGCATCTAGGTGCTCCGATGCGGAGAGGCCAGATCTCCTGCCCAACTTCAGAAATGGGGATTCCTCCTGCACTCAGCAGCGGCTTCCTGCGAAACATTCCCCCGGCTGCGCCATTATCTGGGTCACGTGTGATGTTGGTGGCCATGTGAGGCATCTCTAGGGGCTTTTTTTTTCTTCTTAACCCCCCCATCCCCCGCAGAGAGTGCTGGGATTGCAACCCAAGGTTTTAAGAGGACAGATAAGGTGCTCTGTCGTCAGGGTAATGAGATTTGGCCCGAGCCGTGCCCGTTTTGTCCGCGTCGCCTTTCCCTACCGTAGCCCCCGGCTAAGAATGCCGGGACGGTTTTCCCAAAGCCCTCCCCGTTTCTGCTCCTGGTCGCCCCCTGCCGGGTGGCAGGGGAATGGCGTGCGTTCCTGGCCCTTGTTCTCGAGTCACTTTACTCAGAAGAGCGGCCGCCCAGAAAGTGGGCCAGGCGTCCTGCCGCTTTATTGTACTACAACTTAATGTAGAAGCGCCTCCCCATCCCCCCCCATCCCAAAGTGCACACACCCAGAAGACAGAATGGTACAGCCACCGGGATAAGCTGTGTCGTCCCGCATTAGGCAGGCTTCAGGAGAGCCTCCGCTCGTCACCTCGCTGTGTGTGTGTGTGTGTGTGTGAAAAGAGGAGGAGAAAGGGAGGGAGGGAGGGAGGGAGGGAGAGAGAGAGGGAGGGAGACGGAGAGAGAGAGCACAGCAAAAGCTCAAGCCCCAGGCTGCCAGCAGAGACAGTGCTATCGGTGACTAGCCTGCGGATAGCAGTCGGGAGCTGGCTTTTCTCGTCTCTGGGACAAATGGCAGGGTGTCAGACTCGACCCCACGCCTGAAGCACACCTGAAGCGAGATTTGGGTAGGCAGACTCCTCCCCTTTAAGAAGAGGATCTAAGAGCCCTGGCTGGAGGGAGCGACAGACAGCAGGATGCATCTGGTGGTGGAGCCGTCCGGGGGGAGCGTGCTGAAGATGCTGCCCTACTTTATGGAGAACGCGGTGCTGACTCAGAAGGAGATCTGCCGGATGTAAGTTACCGGCCGGTGCCCGGAGCCAGGGGGCTGTGGTGTCCACCTCCTCCTCCGCTCTGTGTCTTTGCTGGCTAAGTTGGCGGTGTGGATGACGTTCTCGCAGTCTGGACTGTTATGCCGGGAAAGATGCTGGCAGGGCCGAGCGCGTACAGACCGTGCCTGAGCTGACATGTTCAAAGCCCGGCTCCACACACTGCACTATAAAGTCTGTTTATATGTCGCTTTATTTTCAGCGCCTTTAAGTCATTGTTGTGTCGACACGTCAGCAAATCCTTCCGGTCTCCCTGGTGGTGAGATGGAGACGGTCGTCATAGCGATTAACTATCTGGCGTTCCTTTGAAGTCTGCCAAGTCGCCCTTGATGCCAGATATATTATATTTAGACTGGGTTTTCGAGGAGGAGCTGATAACAGGCAGCTGCAAAAGCTGCAGGGCGGTTAATGAGGCCGGCTGTCAGGCGTGCGGGAGCGACAGTGTTAAACCGGGCTTCAGGTGCGCAGATCCTGCCGCCAGATTTGGGAAATTACGTACAGTGACGTGCCTTCATTTTGGTTATATAGCAATACTCTGCATACATCTGTCTTCCATATATGTGTATTGTTTTGCTCAGTACAAGCAAGGGGCTGGTGTACTAGGAGGGTGGGCTTTTAAGTTCTGATGGTAGTTCCGCTCCGAGGCCCTGAGACGACAGGAGCCTGCGGGCTTGCTGTCGCCGTGGCGATTGGACGTCGGCCTTGCCTCCCGCGTCCAGTCCCCCCGTCTCTGGGCAGCGATGCTGGTGTACGCCGGCCCCAATCGAAATTCAGAAATGAAACATTGGGGGGGTGCAGGGGACAGCGCGGAACAAAAGCGCCTCTGATGGGATGAGACGTCCTGTTCTGAAGGGGCTTGGTGTCAGTCATGGTAGGGGGGGGGGCAGCACAAAGCAGAGACTGTTGTCCCCGCACACGTGCACGTGCACACGCACATTCTCAATGAGCAGCGGTGACGTCTGCCCTGTCACACACACACACACACACAAGCTCGGGTCCCGGTGTGGATGCACTGGGGGCCCCCCCCTGCTGGCATGCGGGGGCAGCCCTGGCCAATAGCAGGGCTGGGGATAAGAGCCTCACGCACACGTGCACCCGACTTAACATGAACTCAGAAGGGAGCACTGGCATCGGCCCGGCATCTGCCCCATCGCCTGTGCCCGGTGGTCGCCCCGGTAAGCTTCCCGGATCAGCGCCAGCTTCCGACTCGCCATTATCAGGTAACACAGGGGTGTTAGTGCCAGCCAACCTCCTTCCCCGTGGACGGGTGGGATGGGGGGAGGGTTG
>JAODKN010000041.1:36319328-36330020 GCA_026774425.1 Petrocephalus zakoni | reverse complement strand
GTTTCTTATAAACAACTTTTTTTCTTCTGTCCGTTTTTTTCTTGTGTGTTTTGGCCTGGCCACGTGTTTGGCTTTTTCATTATGTCCATTCCCCCCCCCCCCCCCCAGGCTTTACCTTATGCCCAAAGTTCGCATTTGTTGCTTGTGGTCTTTGGCACGGAATAATGTGCCATGGAAGCCATGACAGTGTACTGAAGCCTGCTGTACAGGTTATAAGACTTCTGCTGCTACTGTCAGTGCTTAAACAATGTCTTTGTAAAATTTGATATTTTCAGTTTGATGAGCACGATCAGTGAAAGTTACCGAGAGTAACAGGTCAAGGTTTGGTTATAGAAGCTCCTGTCAGTGGTCAGGTGCACGGCTGAGTGGCGCGTGACCCTGTCTGATCCCTCAGGCTGTACGCTTGGAGAGCGCCTGGTCCGACCGAGTGCGGTATATGGTGGTGGTCTACACCAGCGGACGCCAGGACACAGAGGAGAACATCTTGCTGGGAATGGACTTTACCAACAAGGACAGGTACTCTGCCCTGCCTGGGGCCAGCACTTCCCCAGCAGCCGTCGGTAATCAGCAAAGTGTCATTGTTAATGTTATTAACCATGCTAACTGTTTCCCAGTAAGTGCTGCTCCATTGGGATGGTCCTGCCGCTGTGGAGCGACACCAAGATCCACCTCGATGGCGACGGGTGAGTCCAAGTAACAGGCAGCTTTGTTTGGAATCGTCTGACTGCTCCTTTAGCTCACATATGGAAATGTGCAGTTGTTGGTGGTATGGTGGCTCAGAAATAACATCCCTATGACTGTCACATTTATTCCAGTGTGACAGGTATTTGGAGTGTGCAGTGTGGGGGTGCTGCCAGAATTTCCTTTTGTTTTTACCCAGAGACACAGAGTGGTGACTTGCCTTTTGTGTGTATGTGACCGTGTGCATGTGCATGTCTCTGTGAATTTGTAATTATTACATTGTGGGGACCCACAATGTGAAAAAACCTATTACTTTTTATTTTGTGGGGACATTTTTTTTTTTTGGTCCCCACAAGGATAACCTCAATTTTATAAAATGATGGGACTGCAATTAAAAAACTAAAAATGCCAAAAGTCTTATTTTAGGTTTAGTTAATTATGGTTAAGGTTAGCGCTGAGTAGGGGTTAAGGATGTTATGCCCATAGGAACGAATGGAGAGTCCACATAGTGAAAGGATTACTTGGACTCTGTGCGTGCGTGCGTGTGTGTGTGCGCGCTCAGTGACGGGGCGGGCACTTCATATTGGATGTACCCAGCCTTACATAATACACTTCCCAGGTTAGGCTGTGGATCACAGCAGTGCTGATTGGATTAGGGAGAAGTGCTTGCGAATAACCTCATGGTCACTGTCACGGTACTGAATAGATTTCTGAAATACCATGAGGTGGCTATGGAGAGGGATACGATCAGCTTTATTCTGTGGGTCCAGCTGCTCAGATTAACTGGTGCCATGAAATTGAGATAAAATACCATTTAATCCATTCTTAGGCTTTATGCTAATGTTTGCTAATGTTTTCCTCTTTGTAGGACTTATATTCTCAATTATCGCTGCTCGGAAAGTTCATTTTCCGGGGTGTCGTCCAAGAGCAGAGAAATGACTTTGGCTCTTTTTGCCCAGGGTGGGGTGGGGGGGGGGGGGCAGTGCGTGTGACTGACAGACCGTAAGTGACTGCACTTTCTGTCTGAACCACAGGGGTTTCAGTGTGACCACAGCAGGACGGACGCACATCTTTAAGCCCGTGTCTGTGCAAGCCATGTGGTAAGTCAGGGACGGAGCTGCTATGACAGCTTCGATTTTAAAAATGTGATCTGAAAACCCATATTCCCAGCCAACAAACATTGTTTCATTCTTTGGGGAAGCAGCATGTCCGTGGGATATGTATGTACAATACCCAGTCGGAATTTAGGGCTGAGCCCGAGCGCCATCTAGTGGTCATGCAACATGGGTGCAAAATATGTGATTTTTAAGCAAATTGGAAATTATGATGCGAGTCCTATGTGAGATCTGTTTTGTCGAGTCCAGAGATAAGGCTGCTGTGCGAACGCTGTTCCAGGTCAGCGCTGCAGATCCTGCACAAGGCGTGCGAGGTGTCGCGCCGGTACAACTACTTCCCTGGCGGCATGGCGCTCACCTGGATGAGCTACTACGAGAGCTGCATCTCGTCCGAGCAGAGCTGCATAAATGAGTGGAATGCCATGCAGGACCTGGAGAGCACTCGGCCAGACTCGCCCGCCATGTTTGTCGACAAGTGAGAGCCCAAATTGCCTCCCCTCCCCTGCCTGAGCCCCACTGTGTCGCACCCGTGAGTGAGTGAGTGGGTGAGTGGGTGGGTGGTCAGCGGGGGACTCCCTCTGGGATCCACTCTGAGATCCCCTTGGGACTCCCCCTGGGACTCCGTCCTCTCAGATTTGTTACATTCCTGAGCTGCGCAGCAGATGTCTTTTTCTCAGTCAGTTTAAATCCCAGGGACTTACATTTCTGGGATTAGAACCAGCAACCAGCAGTTCATGGGCTTTACTGGTGACACTAACTGTCACTTAACACCGACAGCTTACGCGGCGGTTAAGGTTCTTGATTTGCTTGAAAAAGTCAAAAACTATTCTGAAAATTAAACCCAGGCTGTACCCACTAAATTGTCAACAGAGGTGGATAGTTCTGGTCCAGAAAGTAAAAATCCAGACCAAGATTTTGTCTGTTTGACTCTGATTATCAGTATTGATTAATGGTCCATCATGAGACAGAGGAAATATATTCAGTTATTGTTTTAAGATCAATTTTATCCAAAAAATAGTTTAATTGAGCTGTTTTAAGTACTAGGATTCCCCATACATACAAAGGGAAATAGTGTATCATTTAATAGCATTTTAAGCAGTATTTCAGCATTGAAACAGACTTATTTGACAATTTTTAAAAACTCGTGGGATAAGTCAGCTAATCTGTTTTGATGCCCCTTCCAGCAGACATTTGTGTGTTGTGTGCTTCATTAACGTTAGGCTACCATCTCAGAGCCATAACACATGCCCCAGCTAACACATGTGGTGCGCGTTCCTCAGGCCAACGGAAAGGGAACGGACCGAGTGCCTTGTCAAAGCCAAACTCCGAAGCATCATGATGTTCCAAGACTTGGAGAATGTCACCTCCAAAGAGGTACGTGATGGCCAGACCCAGACCAGCTGCCGTCTTGCCAAGTCATAATGTCAGGTTTCCTGGTGAAAATATGGCTCCAGTGGGGACCCAGGTGTGCCTTAGGGATGCTGCAGCTCTCTGACTTGTCGATAGTTAGGTGTCTTGTCTAGTTGAAAGGTGGGAGCTCAGAGTATAATTGCACAGATTATTGCCCCAAAACCTCATAAATATGCTCATTACCATGACAGATCCGGAATGAACTGGAGCAGCACATGAACTGCAACCTGAAAGAGTACAAAGAATTCATTGACAATGAGATGCTCCTCATCCTCGGGCAGATGGACAAGGCCACACTCATTTTCGACCACCTCTACCTGGTGAGACCCCCACAACCTCCGAAATGCTGCCTCCTGCTCCAGCACCCAAAATATCCGTGTTACTGCCGAGACCATGTCTGTGCCCTCACTGATTCAGAATGTACATTGGCCAGTCAGGCATCATGGGAACAGGACATGACATACCTGTATTCTCTCTTAATTCTAAAAAGGCAAAAGCGACACAGAAATAACAATTCCGACCTATTAAAGGAGAACCGTACATCATATTATACCCCTGTGTACCCCTGAGACTATCTGGGTGCATGAAAAATGAGCCAGTAGCTTTAATTCTAGATACGGATCCTTCTGTCGTCAGCACAGTGCTTAGGTGTCAGGGCCGGGGTAACGTGAACAAGAAGCAAGGGATGAATGTCTCTATTCTGTCTTGCTTACATTTTTCTTACCTTCATGTGTTTTAAAGTCTTGAGAAGACAAAGGTTCTGTAGCCTTCGGTGTAGAAGCATCCATATATCGATACTTTCATGTTGAGCTACTCTTGGTCGCATTTGATTGTCCTGGCATAGTACAGCTCTTTGGTAAACGTACAGACAATTTGTCTTACTTTAAACTGAAATTTATTATGGCGTCGTACCCAAGATACTTCTTAGTGTAGAACTGTGATGGATTTTATTGTTAGAGCAAAACTAGGGTTTCTAAATGAAGCAAACGAGAAGGAATGGGTACAGTGAGCTTCGTTTTAGTGAGAGCTGGACCTTAACTGACAGTCTGAGTGAGCTGTTCTACTGTGTACTGGGGGGGGTCCTGTGGATTCCTGCAGTCCACCTCACCTCGTGTTTGTCTCTGTCAGGGATCCGAGTGGAACGCCTCCAACCTCGAGGAGCTCCAGGACTCGGGGTAAGTGATTATCCATCGCACACAAAGCAACAAGCACTGCATACAGAGCTGCATCAAGGAACTGGAGGGTCAGCTAACAGCCAACCGGAAACCTGGCCTTTGAATAGTTGATTAAGGTTTGATGGAACATTCTGTTTGACGCAATGTTTCTAGCTTATGGTTATCACTGCTGAGGAACCCTTTGGCTTTAAATGGACAGGGAAAGGCATGAGAACTGGTGGACGGTGCCTGCCACTGGTGACGGGTCACTGCCTCGAGCCCGGCCCCCGCAGTGCTAACCGGCAGTGTGTGTTTCAGGGTGGGATACATCCTGAACGTCACTCGGGAAATCGACAACTTCTTCCCGGGTACATTTGCCTACTACAACATCCGCGTCTACGACGACGAGACCACAGATCTGCTGGCCCACTGGAATGAGACCTACAACTTCATCATGAAGGCAAAGTAAGGGAATGATCCACACACCAACAAATAGTGACTTGCTTCCAGCCCAGAGTTCCTAGGAGTTGCAATGAGGCTGGAATCGAGGTGGCGGGTTTTCCTCACAGTCACGTGAATTGACAGGAAAAACCACTCCAAGTGCCTGGTGCACTGTAAGATGGGCGTGAGCCGCTCGGCCTCGACGGTGATCGCCTATGCCATGAAGGAGTACGGCTGGTCGCTGGAGAAGGCCTACGGCTTCGTCAAGCAGAAGCGCAGCATCACGCGGCCTAACGCCGGCTTCATGAGGCAGCTGGCTGAGTACGAGGGCATCCTGGATGCCAGGTGAGGAATCCGCACGGGAGCTAGCATGCGTCGGCAAGGGCCGCGTGCCTGCAGGCTTAATTTTATTATTAATTCATCAATTAGCACAATGAATTTGATCATTCCGAATGCTCTTAAATGATGAAATGCAGCTTTGCCTCACAGCTCATAAATATTTAAGTATATAAATAGATATGATTAATTATTAATTGAGTCAGTCAGAGTAATGGGTCGGCATTAAAATCTTCATGTACTGCTCTTCTCAGTGAAATGGTGTTTGAGAGCCTGGTTATTAAGGCTACTTTGATTAATGCCAGAAATCGGCATTAAAATCTTCATGTACTGCTCTTCTCAGTGAAATGGTGTTTGAGAGCCTGGTTATTAAGGCTACTTTGATTTTGAGAGGCAAAGTTGGGTACTGCTACAGGTGTTGAATGCTTAGCTTGACTGGTCAGTATAGAATTCCTCCTATATTAGTAAATGCGCTGAGCTGAGCCCCTGTGGTCTCCTATGTAGATGGTGTAACCCTTACAACCCCACCTCATATAGTGACTGAGTCCCTCTCCAATGACCCGGTTGTTAAGTGAAATGTCTGCTAAGTTTCTGTTACCCTTCATGAAGTGGACATATTTAACAGTGTTTTCTACATTCTGCTTAAAAGCTCTCTCTCACTTTGGCATGCGTCGTTGTCAGACATATGATATTTGGTCATAAATTCACAGGTTTTTTTTTTTTTTTCGATTTATCGTGGTATTTTCAAATGGCCTGTAGTCGCTGAATGAGGAGTAGTTAGCTACTCAGATCCCACTTTCAAATGTTTTAAAGCAGTTTGAATTGTTAAAGTGCGAATAATTCCTTACAGCATCTATTATCTCTTAGAATAACTACTTATTAACATAGATATATTTATATGCATTATTCAGGCATGATCCGTTTGCCCTTTTCGGGGGGGGGGGGGTCCTGTCAGGTTGTCAGTGCGTGACCCTCTTCATTTTGGACTGTCCCACAGCAAACAGCGACACAACAAGCTGTGGAGACCGGACCCGGATTCTGAGCTGGGCGAGGGGCAGCCGGCCTCGGCGCCATGCGGCGTGCCCGAGGAGCTGGAGGATGCCCCCCCCCAGCCGGGCTTTGTGCCTGCAGAGGGGGGCGCCACAGCCCCGCCCTGCCGTACCATCGGCCTGGAGGTGGACCCATCGGACCCTCCCAATTACAACTACTATTTCCGGAGGCTGTCGGACTCCGCGCTGGACAGCGACCCGTCCACGCCGGTGCGAGCACCCCCCTTGCTGGAGGGGGAGCGTGTCTTCATCGCCATCGAGGACGTGGAGCGCGACGCGCTGCTGGATGACGGCGGCTTTGAGGCTCGCGAGTGCCCCCTGGCCCACTTCCTGCCCGGAGAGGGGACCGCGGCCCAGACGTACGGCCGGCCCGAACCCCTGGAGGAGCTCCGCCTGCGACTGGAGTTCAGCACCGTGGAGGAGGAGGACGAGGAGGAGGCGCAGAAGGAAGAGGCGGAGATGCAGGCGCTGGCCCGGCCCAGGGGCTTGCGGGAGACCATGTCAGAGGAGGAGGCCAGGCTGTGCTCGACCTCGCTGGTGGGTCAGCTGAACCGCCTCAACGAGAACAGCAACAACAACAACAACATCCTCGGCGCCGAGCGTCACTTTGATGTGAGTGGACGGCTGTGCTCGCTAACCCCGCCCTGAGCTCCGCCCCTCGGCGCCGAATGCGCTCCGTGCCGGTAAACAGCCGCAAGGGCCACGGCCCCACGCTAAAGCCACGCGCCGGCCACTTTTACGGTGGAGAAGTGTTACAGCCGCGTAACGGTAATGAGAGCGCGGCTTTCCCGGCCGCATTTCCAGTCCGTGACGCTGTATTTTGTCGCCTTACCCGGACCGTTTCCCTGTCTTTAGGACACTATTGGCGACAGGAGCCCTTCCAAGCTGAAGCCCTCGTGCCAGCCAAGCGACACCCCCGTGCTGCCTCAGCCCGGTCAGTACGCGGACACCCTGGCCTTGGACCGGGCTCACGTCTTTAACCCTGCGTGCGACTCGTTCCCCGCCTCCATGTCGCCCCCCCCGCCCACGCCGCCGCGGCCCTATGCCAGCCCCGCCCACACTCCGCCATCACCCATGGCCTGCGAGGATCCGCAGCTTGAACTAGATTCTCCTTTGGACACTAGTGAGCCACTGGAGAAGGATGGGTGGGATGGAGGTGTGCCCCCAGGGGGCGCCGTTACAAGTCTGGCCGCGCTGAAGCTCAGCTTGGAGGTTGGATTGCCGGCGGCCGCCCCTGGGTACCTGACTAGCCACCAGGAGACGCTGCTGCAGCTGCAGAAGGCCGGCCTGGTTCGCCGGCATACCGAGCGGTTGGAGAAGCTGGTGGGCCTCTCGGTGGACGGCCTGCACCCCGGGGGAGCGCTCCCAGTCCCGGAGCAGATGGACACCTCCTCAGAGGATGCGGTGGAGGACATGGAGGTGGACCTGGGCCTCTCGCTGGAAACTGAGGTGCAGAAGACCTCGCCTCTGGCTGGGCCTTCCGGGGAGCCCCCCAAGGGCATGTCGACGGCCATGTCCTCGCCGCTGACACGCAGCTCCAGCAGCGACAGCTTGCGCAGTGTCCGCGGCAAGCCGGGCCTGGTGCGGCAGCGCACACAGGAGATCGAGGCGCGCATGCGGCTGGCCGGCCTCACCGTCCCCTCGCACCTCAAGCGCTCCAGCTCCCTGGCCAAGCTGGGCGGCCTCACCTTCTCGGAGGAGGACCTCTCCTCCACCTGCTCCCCCTCAGACACCAGCGCCCCGCTACTCTCACCGGAGCCCGGGGGCAGCTGGGAGTGGCAGTGGCACCGGGCCAACCCTGACCAGGAGGTGGCGCTCGCGAGTCTGTCACCTAGGGGCCTGAGGAGCTGACAAAATGAGTCACCTGACCTTTGACCCCAGCTGAGATGAGTCAGGCAGGCTTGTGTAAGGGATACTATGGGTACCTCTAGGAATCAAATTGTAACATATGTAAATAGATAAACAATATATATATATATATATTAAAATAAATGTATATTAATATAATGCCACAACATATTTATGAAGAATCCAAATATTATCAGTAGTATTATCAGATTTCTGGGTTCAGTTTCTGCTTGCTTGAGCTCAGTGTGTGCAGGTTAACTGGATGACCTGCTCCTTTAAGGCGAAAAATGTGGTCAGAAATCGGGCCAAACTCCCTTTAGCCGTATGGCCCGTGGTCTCGGCTCATCTCCGCCTCGCGAGCACAGCGATTCCCCTCCAACAAACAGGCGGCAGTGTCTTCGCCCAGCGATCTATGTCCCCCTCCGGCCAGTTTGAGGTACGAGACGTCGTCGTTTGCGCCGTGTGAAACGTAGGCAGGTCTATGCATTGGTGACGCACTAAACAGCCGGGATATCGCTTCAGAGGGACAGCGAAATACGGCTTTTACATTTTCCCTCTCGCACTACCTAAAAGTAGCCTTTAAGTCAAGGGTGGGCAATCTTACCCAGTAAGGGCCATTGTGTATGCGGGTTTTCACTAATTGGATTACTAATTAAAGGATTGATTGGCTAAAAAGTCCTCACATATGGGTTTAAACAGCTGATCTAATGGTTGTCCCATAAACTACATACCCACTGGGCCTTTGCGGATAAGATTACCCCCCCCTGGTTTAAGTGGTTTGAGCCACTTTGTTTTGTTTGCGAAAGCCTCACAGTAGATTATGTGCTCAAAATCTGTAACACCTGGACTGTTATGTGCAATGGGGAGCAGTTGCACTGAATTAGCTACTGGACTGTTACATCTGTTTCATGGCTTATTTGCTTTGTAACAAATCCCTGAATATACATATTACGGTTCCATAAACCTTTGCGAGAGGCAAAGCCACTAAGTTCAAATGTTAAATAATCAGCTGGTGAAAGCAATAATTCTCGGCCTGTCCCTGTGACACTGCCCTCTAGCTGATGGGGGCCCTTATAATAGCCCTCTCCTGGCCTGCTCTAGTAAGAGTACAATCTCCTTCACATACCATTCTCCATAAAAAGTAATATTTAAAAATAAGTTTTACACATGTGTTAATCATTTCTTTTGATTTCCTTGCCCTTAAAACAAAATGAATCATTTAGCTCGCATAAGAAATGTTTTGTTTTCCTAAACGACTTCCTCCAGCACAGTTTCTGAATGTCTGTCTAGTGACGTCAGCCAAGGTGCTGACGGACTGTTTCTCTAGTAACAGAGAGCAGTGCTGCCTGGGTTAGAGGGGCCGGGCGGGCAGGCTCCCAGCGTACAGGGTGTGAGATCACACAGAGAACTACTAAGAACATTGGGAATGGTGTGTTTTTTGTGCCTACAATGAAGTGGAATAAAACACCACTGAGAGAGAACAAATCATCAAGGTGAATCTTTAGGTTCCACAACCAAGCCATAGAAGATCATCTAACCACATGTTGCTTCTTGAGTTTCCTCAAGAAAGAGTTTGTTTTTGTGTGTGTGCGTGTGTCAGGAGCTCAGAAGCCATTCTGAAGGACATCTTCAAAGATTATTTGTTCTACATGTCGATAGAAAATAGCAGCGAAAAAAAAGAAACACATGGGCCATGGCTTTTTTATGCAGGCAGATGTGGGTTATGTCGCCCTGCGTCGTGATGGGGGATGCTAGTTGTCTGTCCCGCATTGCTCAGTGTCCATGCCCACCTGTGATCCTTCACCCCTGATTATTATTATTTTTCTCAGTTTGATTTGCTTTGAAGTGATAGGATCTTTCTACCTCTTTGGTTTACAGTGTCGATGGGCTGTTCGTTTGTAGGGTTTACCATTTTCTTTTGAAAGAGGACTGAAGTCGGCATCTGTGGCGCTCTAACATCAGCTCAGTGGAGTGTAATGTGATGACAGAACTCAGGCTTGGGTACATGAGGAGCTAAAACATCTCCCCTGCCCATGTCTTGTTTGTTTGCTTTTTGAGCATGATGCTCATTTGGAGGCGATTCCTCTGAGGTGTGGAGCTGAGACGAAGCCGTCGCCTGTATCGCGTCTTGGCCCAGCCGCCGGAATCCAGCAGATCGTCTCAGCTGGCTGGCCGATTCCTGAGATACACTTGTCTGCTTTTCCCATGAGGCCCGGCTGTGAACATGTTGCAATTTGGATCTGGGCAGTTCACAAACGGAACGGAACATTGAAAAATGCTGCCGATGCGCCTGGCATGAATTCTGCGGGCCTGTGGGAACACAAGCATCTGAGGCAACGTCGATGTCCAATGAACCAGCTAAACTTCAAAAAACGCCATACAACATACACAAGACGCTCTCCACTGGGCTATGTTCTGGTGTCCAACAGCTCTTGTGTTTGGATCTGGAGTGCACCAACCATGTCTTGTTCCAATCCAAAGGCATGCTGGTAACCGAAGGTGCCAACCCTCCCCTGGCCGTTCTGGGCCGGGTCGTGTGTGTGGGGGGGTGGGGGGGGGGTCCCTGACTCCATCACCTGCAGAAATTGGTGTTCTTCATCATATGCCCCATCAGGTCTGGTGCCATGGGACAACATTTGTTAACCAGATTCATTTTTC
>JAODKN010000041.1:36276286-36315367 GCA_026774425.1 Petrocephalus zakoni | reverse complement strand
CCCCCCCCCCCCCCCCCCCCCCCCCCCCCCCCCCCCCCCCCCCCCCCCCCCCCCCCCCCCCCCCCGCAGCGTAGACTGTGCCCAACGAAATTCGTGGTCACACACAGGACCTCAGGGCTCAGCCACTGGTCTGCAGTGACAGTCCATTAAAAACATTTGGCCAGTCTAAAATGCCTTTTGTTTTATTGTTTAAGTATCCTGTTTTGGGGTTGCTGTGGAGACCAAGAGGCGAGAGAACAGGGTCTCTCTCTCTATCCGGTGAGTGCGTGTGTTACCTCTCTCATGCCTTGGCAGGCTCTCACTAGCCATTGTTAAAGCCTCACGTCACACACGGGGGGGGGAGCTAGCCCTTCCTAACCCCTCTGTCTCCCCTTTCCCATAAACCAGTTCTCCTGTTCTTCCAAGCAATCGCATCGACGTGCTTCTGCCAACTGCTTTGGCTGGTGTACTCGCGGTGGCAGGCTCCACAGTCTGCCAAGCGCTTTCTCCCGTTTGGGTTCCTGGCATATTTGCTGGAGGAAACATTCAGGGCCCCTGAAGTATATTTAGCCTGCATTTGGTATATCTGCCCGTCCTTTGATGGAGCATCAAGCTGAGACTAGCTTGCCAGTATCACCTGTGACCAGAATGCGTTGTATGGTAGAATCATGTACCTCTCTGCGGCAAAGTCCACTCTTCCCGACTTTGATGCTTGTGACACTGTGTTGGGGACCAGGGTGGCAGCTGTGTAAGGCTGTATATATAGGGGAGAGACTAGTTGCTTATCACTGCCATCTTGATGAGTTAGCATATCCAAGTGCAAACTGATGCCATGCTTCCTGGGTATAAACCTCTGCAAGGGTCGTCTCTCTCAAAAGGTGCAAGGTCTCCAGCAGCTCTGCTGGTGGCGACACAGGCAGTGGCTCAAACCCTGGTTGCAATGAGCCAAAGCCCCTTAGCCAGGTTCCTGGTGGGCTGACACTGCCCCCTACTGTGTGAAGCTACCACACACCATCGGAGTATGATGAAGGCTACTTCTGATGCCAGTCTGCCTAAACAACCAGAGCCTGCCTATGGTGACACTTTAACCCCAGTTCCATGAAATTCTGGGGGTTTTAGGGAAAGCCTTATAAACAACATGCAACCTACCTGAAACACCATGTAGGATGATTTAATATCCCAATAAGTGAGCTCTGGGTAAGCAAAAACACCACACCCTGCCGCTAACAAGGGCCTGTAAGCCCACATGAAAGCGGCCGTGTAATGCGGGCATAGCGTGTCAGGCTGCTGCTTTGTTTCCAGGGAAACCAGCTACAATGACCTACAGAAAAGCTCTTTTCATGGATATTCTCTCTAAACATGTTGTTGTTTTTCAGGTTTCAAGTTTATTGTCACATGTATTGGGGGAACACAGTGAAATTCTTGTGCCGAATGTGCTGAAGGTGTACTGATAGAAGTGCACATTGTAATGATTATGGGATGGACAGGTACAGGTCACCGGTTGCTTGGTGACCTAATGGCTTTGGCAAAGAAACTCTCTCTGAAATGGGTGGTGCGGGTGGAGATGTCCAGCAGTGCTGCCTAGAGGGCAGGACTGAGCGGAAGACGTGAGCTGTATGGCTCCCTAGTGATGGACTCGGCCCTCATCTGGCAGCAGAGAGAAGCTGTGGAAGATCTGTGCCGAAGATCTTTGAAGCTGTCTGGATGGTCTGTTGCAGTAAGCTGAGGTCCTGAGTAGTTAGGATACCCAATCATATTGTGATGCATCCAGTCTGGATGCTCTCAGTGGTGTAGCAGCAGACAGCAAAAGTTCACCTGGGTTTTGGTTTCCAACCCAAAGCTCTTTAGCTTCCTCATCAGGAGGTTATACGGAATATTTGCTGCTAGTGAAACATTAAATGTGGTGTAAATAGCTAATATCATGTGTTCTTCTGTTGGTTCCCCACTTGCTCTTTTGCACCCCCTAGGCGACCACCCACCTCGCCAATAGGGTGGGCCAGCCCTGACACCCAGAAACATGCAGCCACAGACTCTCTCAGTGGGAGATCCGTCAGTGAGTAGTGGGGAGAGAACACCACTGGTCTTCCTGAAGCTAAAGATTGGCCACTGTCTTGTGGAGGTCTGAGGAGAGGTTATTTTCATGGCACCATGTGCCATGCTGTATGGGAAGGTAAGATGCAAATGTCACCATTTTGATAACACATCCAAGGAATCCTAAGATAAGATTGACAAGATTGGAACAGAACTGAGAATTAATCTCCTCTCACTAGTCACTAATGTTAGAAGGCTGTTCATAGACTTCAGCTCAGTCTTCAGCATCATCATGGCACCAAACTGACTCAAAGTGAGCGAGCTGGGCCTGAGCACCTCTCACTGTAAGTGGATCCTGGACTTTCTGTCAGAGACCGCAGTTCGTCTGTATTAGTATGAACATCTCTAGCACCATCAGACTGAGCACAGGAGCTCCTCAGGGCTGTGTGCTCAGCCCACTACTGTTCACGTTGCTGACCCATGACTGCACCCCCATGCACAGCGCCACCACATCATCAAGTCCGCTGACGACACGACTGTGGTTGGGCTCATCCGCCACAATGACGAGCCAACGCACAGAGATGAGGGTCAGCAGCTGGCTGCGTCGTGTGGTGAGAACATTCTGTCTCTGAATGTGGACAAAACTAAGGAAATGATTGTCGACTTGAGGAACCCACACGCTACTCGGCATCAACGGCTCCACAGTAGAGCGAGCAAACCTCCCCCCTCCCATCTTCACAGTGCTCTACGGGGGCATCAGAGAGTGCATCCTCACCAGTGTCATCTCTGCTTGGTATCGCAGTGTCAGCGCTGCAGACGAGAATGAGCCTGCAGAGGACTGTTAAAGCGGCTGGCAGCATCGCCGGGGCGTCTCTCCCCTCACTCCAGGACAGCCCATAAACGCTGCCTCAGAGAGGCCTCCTGCGCTGTGCGCGACTCCGTGCACCCCCACACAGACTCTGCACACGACAGACGCTGTTGCAGCATCAAAGCCCGATCAGCCAGACCGTGCCAGAGCTTTTTTCCACATGCCATCAGACTCCACAACACACTGCCTGCCCCACACACACATCCCTTTACTGTGAACCGACCTCTTTGCACTTTTGCACATCAGTCCTACGTGCCGCCATGTGCACAAAACACACCAGTGTTACATGAACTTACATACCATCTCACTTACTGCATTTTGTATTAAACTGATACTGATCATATAACACATATAATGACATTCCACTATGCATCTGTCCTCCACTTCGGCTGCTGATTCAACAATTGCACAATTTCTGAATGTTAAAAATATCTTTTGTACTAAAGCACATTTTTTTCTTCTTTCGAGTTTATATTTACAGTTTATTTATATGCGAGTATTTTCCATGCCTTTTCTGTAAACTGTACAAACTGGAGCCGCGTCGTCTCGTCTCACTGTGTACGTGTATACAGCTGAGATGGCAATAAAGTTTACTTTGACTTTGTCACAAATTTTGTTTGTAAACGCGAATTCCCAGTCGTCTTCCCCGTCACCAATTTAAATGTTTTTCTACGAGGAAGGTAAGTATAAACAGTTACAATGGCATGCTCATCATTGTAGTGTAACAGATTTACTCTTACGACTTTCTCGAAGTTTGTGGATTTACCTAGTTTGTCCATTTCACACAAGAGGACGCCATTAATGCAAATGGAACTGACGGGATTTATTTATGCGCCAAACATTAATTAGCATTAATTCAGTTTGTTAAAATATAGTCGTGGTGGTGTAATTTAAATGTGGTATATATGTGTCGTTTAGGAGGACTATCCGAATGCACAGGATTTCCAGCACAAGCATTAAAAAATTTTTAACCAGGTATACATGGAATAAGGAGTGGACGTTTTAATTGATGAACGTGTGACGCAGAGAGAAACTTATTGCATTAAGCAAATGAGCGTCTGACATCACGCTTTAATGCCTACTGCAGGGGCATATGAGACTCACATTGCCGGGGCAGTAAGAGGAGGACGCGTAACTTCGCAAAGACAAAGGGCACTCTGTAATCCTTCCTGGAAGTGCAAGCAGCATCCTGCAGCATCCACGCTAACCGGTGAGTGCCTTTATCTGCTAACCATCCGCACCGCGGCCACGCCTCCCCGGGCTTCGTCCCACGGAGCTTCCGTGTACATCGCGGGATGTGTTAAGTGATTGGCGATCGGGATTAAGTCCATAGATATTCGGACCACTCTCCGGTCTACTGTGACCGATTTTCAGCCCCCCCCGATGTTTCACTTCTTGCGGTAAAGAGGAGCACAAGGACGTCAAGTGATTCGCCTTAAGCGGGACGGTCACAGAGCCATACACAATGAGGCCCTTGTGGCTTCATGGGTTACGGGGTCCTGTGAAAGTCCCTGGCTGTTGGTACTGCACTATACCACAATAATGCATTTGGTGACTTAAACATGATGTGAATTTTTGAATGTACAACATCCAGCTATTTAGCCAATGGGTTGCTTTTAAAACAAGTGCAAAAACTGAGGGTGAGTGCTTTGAGTCCCATTTGTTCTTTGGTCTGTCCAAAAGCAGGTTAAAAGACAGGCATAAAGTTAACTGTTTTTTCCCACTGGCTTAAGCATCTTTCATTCCACTGCAGTCTAATTTGTACAGGCTATCATCATAAATAACTATTATTTAAAGCCACAGTGCCAAAAGAAATTATATACAGCCGTTTTCATATTCTATACCTTTTCACGGAACTTGCAGCTAAAATAATAGCAGCTCTGATTTTAACATTTGTATCATTGATATTTTAAATTTTTTTAAATTGATATTTAAAATTTTAATGTTTATATAAACGTGCACATGATATTTTTACTCATATGTAAATGTATTTGTTGCCGTTTCAGATCAAGTTTAGTCTGAGCAGAATCAAGCCATACAGACATGTTGTGTTAACTCTAATGAGCCCGTCTGGATGTGGGGGTATTAATCCACTGTATGGGAAAGCATGTCACTGGATCATATTCAGCGCTGTTGGATGACATACTGAGCAATTAAAAAGGCGAGATTTGATGAAAAACAGGCTGATCTACCCCCCCCCCCCCTTCTTGTGGTGCTGTGATTTTTCTCCCCTCCGCCGCTGTCTTAGAGAACCGCCCAGCTGACACTTCCAGGTTGGATACACAGGACACGGCTGGGGGGAGCCTGCTTTAGTGGTACAATTACGGGAAGCCCGCTCGGATCACACGCATGTTAGAACCAGCTTCCCGTCCCGCAGATAAGCCGGATAGCTGAAGCTTTGGGGACTGGCAGTCCTGCAGAAACGGCTGCTTACAAACGATTGGCATGAGCGCCGCAGGAGGGGCGTGCATACCCTGGCAGATTCTGGGGGTGGGGCTTGAGGTTGTATAAGGGAGGTAGTGGATGAGTGGGCGGTCTGAGGTGTCTATCTGTCAAGGGGTTCAGAAATTCTAGCTACACCCCTGATTGCCAGACTCAGTCGGATGAGATGCAGAGTCGTGTCGAGTCCCCTTATTGCTGAAAGATGCTGAGGGTAACGCAGAAGATTACAAAGATTAAATGAAGATGACATGGGACAGAGAATTCACGTTAAATACCTTTGCGAATTGTGAAAAATTAAATCAAAAGTTTTGTATTTATTATAAATAAAAAATAAATAAAACTGAATGCAAAAACGAATGATTTTTGCAATGCAAATTCCAACTTGTGGCACTCATGTTTCACTAGTATAAGCTGAGAAACAAATGATCCTCCACTGGTCAGATGAACCTGGGTGGCACACGTGCTCCAGCTCATCCAATGAACTTCCACAGCGGTGAAGGGAACATCTGTGGAATGAGTTTCTCTGTAGACCTTGTGTGACTCAGAGTTTCTGAACAGTCAGTGGGTTAGGAATAGAGCTCATGCTGTGCTAGATTACAAAAGTTGATGTTTCTCAGTGTTTGGCTGTGCTCTTAATTTGAGCAGCAAGTGGTGTAGTCTCTAAGGACACTGACACACCACCGGTAGGATGTTGGCTCTTATCCCAGGCCAGGCTGGGCTCCACTGTCATTCTCTTAAGTAAGACATTTGAAAGGCTGCAGTAAACTATCACGCTTTGAATAAAAGCAAGCACCCTGCAACATAAACTGACTTATTCTACAGGATGATTGTTATTAAGTTCTCAGTCTGCATTTAGTATTTTTACACTCTGTTAGTCCATGCAGATATGAACAAAGAGAACCACTGCAGAGGCAGGAAGGGAGTGGGTGTGGGATAACACTGTGAGGCACTGGGTCCTGTCTCTGATAAGCAGGCTGGGGCCAGCATGCCAAACCCATGGCATCATGGGGAGTCGGCCGCTCCAGCGCGAGGGCTGACGCAATGTCTCTCTCTGCAGGCGAGAATGGGACAAGGCCTGGACAGAGCTACGGAGGCTGAGCACATGGATGGGAGTGCAGAGAAGCTAGGAAGTGGCCTTGGAAGTCCAGGGCAGGGGGGCGACAGCGAGGACCTCGAGCTGGGGGCTGGCGGAGCCGGGGAGGAGCTGCGGAAAGCTGACTTGGATGAGGGCCCAGGCATGGAGCCAGCGGCACCTGCTCTGGAGAACGATGTGAACAACCGCCCAGACGAGGGGGGGGAGGGGGAGGTGGGAGGAGACGACTGTGGTTATGCTATGCCACCTCCACTGCAGCCAGATGCCGGGAAGAGCCTAGGGAAGAGAGCACAGAGCGAGAAGCCCTCCCTGGCCGAGCCGCGGTCATCCGAGATCATGAGCCAGGAAGAAGCTGCTTTAGGCGATGGTGAAGACAGGGCTGAGAGAGAGACGGATCAACGAGCTGGAAGCAGAGGTTGCTTTGAGCAGTATGTCCGGGAGGAGGCCCTGGATTCCGACTCGGAGGTCATCGCTGACGGCACTTCCGTCCCACTTGTGAACCCTTCTGGTTTTGTGAGTGAACTGCTAGCAGGTCAAACCACGGGGGAATTTATGCCGCTGGAGAAAGGCCTGGCCAAGGAGACGGCTGCCTACAAGACGGTGGGGACGGGAGACATGAAGAAATTAACAACAGGTGAAGACATCAGGATGGATTACTCTGAAGTGGAGAGAGACCGGGAGGTGTCTTTTTGTGAGCCGCTCGAGATCATTGAGGAGTTGTCTCCAAGTTCTGACAATTTACCGGAAAATGTAGGTCTTCTGATGGCACATCTAAGAGAAGGAGGAGAAGAATCGAAAGAGACACAAGAACCATACACTGTAGAGATCCAGACAACCATGGCAAAGACTGGACCCCAAAAATGCCAAGAGACCACTAATGATTTGTGGCCTGTCCACCTGGAAAGCCGAAACATTGAGCGCTTTGTTCCTATAAATGAATTTTCCTCAATGACTAACCCTCAAGATCTTCCACAACAGGATGTAGCGCATGCCCAGGTTGTGGCGAATACAGGGAAGGATCTTACACATGAATTTTTCAGAGAAAATCCTGATAACTTATCTAACCAGATCCACTCCACTCCTGGGGATTATATTGTTGAAGTGATGTCCATGTCTGAAGTTATGCACATTGGAGATTCATCAAAGAAGAATCGTGGAACAGAAAACGCCACCCATCAAACTTTTGAGGCGATAGGGGAGACAGTATGTGACATTTCTGGGTACCGTCAGCCTCGTAACGATGAAGAAATAAAAAATGAAGATCCTGCTTCTATATTGAGTGGGCCAATCCAGTCTGAAGGGATAACTCCTGAAGATAGGAGTGCGCTATTTGATAGATCTCTATTGGATTTTAGCTTGAGCTCCGAAGCTACTAACATCCCAAGTGAAAATACAGATGACACGCTTGAGCTCACTATGACTTTTCATTCTGATCAGAATGCCCCCAGTAACACTATGGGTTCTGCTTTATTCAAAACAGGTCCAGCAGTTGACCCTAGGAAACAGGAAGAGGAAGTCGCACATACAGAACTTTCTACAACTTCTTCTGAAGAGTCCCAGAACAAAGAAGAAATGGAACCAGAATTTTGGCTGCAGGAGAGGACACTTACAGGCAAGACACAAATGTCTAAACCTGACAAAGAGGAAGCCGGAAGAAGTAGTTTGAGCTGGAACAAGTCTGATTTTAGTGGCAGCAGTATTGTAGAAGCACAGGTGGATTCCTCGAAGGATACTCCCGAGTTACTCAAAGTCCTTCCAGAATGCTGTTCCGCTTTAACCAGCCAAGTTGCTTTGTCATCCACTCAGAGGTCCCCCGAGAAGGAATTTCGAAAGTCAGAACTGCCAAATTCAGAAGCGCTCTCAACATGCCCAGAGGGATTTACTTATCTGTCCAGTCCAAATCTCTCAACTTTTGGAAATATCACAAATAATGAAGCAGCTGTAGTTATATCCACATCTGTAGAAGAGTTATCCAGGTCTATCCCAAATGATTCTCAAAAAGAAACTGAAAAGTCATCAACATTATTTATAGATGGAACACAAATGCATGTTGTTGTTAATGCCTCCTCCTCACTTACAGATGAATTGTCTTCTAAAACAGAGAGGCTGGCATCCAACATATGTGTCTCCAAAAGTCCATGTGCAGGATCCGTAGCCGAAAGAGTTGTGGAAACGACAGATTCTGGTGAAAAACAACCCTGTGCTGAAACAAAATCCTCATCAGACCTCGTAAAACATCTTTCAGGGGACAATGTGCAGTTTGACAGCAAACGGGATAAAAGCCTCTGTCTGCAGGATGCAAAAACTGACAAAAGTGCCGTGCAGCTTGGTAGGGCAGACCGAGCCTTGCTCCCAAATGTTCTCGAGTCTAAGGCTGGTTTTGACCCTGTAGAGAATACGGTCCACATGCAGGAAAAGACAAAGGATCCAGACAGGATGAGACCTTTAAAGGCTGAGGGGAACATGGAACAAGGGGTGTCCTTGAAAGTGGCCCAAATGCTGAAGGCCTTTGATGCTCCAAAAAAGTCACATGAGAAGGCGCCTGAGAAGAAACCCACATCAAGGAAGGGTAAGTGAAATTTCCTAAAAACAGAACCATGTGAAATGTTCTAACTATGTGATGTATTATCAGTGGTGACCACCTTTACTTCTCAATAGTCTTAGCAACAACAAAAAGACTTGGGGGGGAAAAATAGTTTTCAGTATGAGATGTTTTAGCTGGATAACTAATGGGTCTGTAACACAGACACGCACACAAGCAAAGTTTTAAATCACGTACTGACTACATGTGACTGCATTTTGTATGTATGTTTGAGTGTAGTGTTTGCAAATTCAGTCCTGTATGTCTGATGTCTGCTGGAAACAGTCAAAAGGATTTAAAGACATCACTTTGTGTGGTAGCAGAAGAAAATAATGCAAAGATTTATCGCTCTGATTTTCATTTTACCTTTTAGAAGCAACCCAGTTCTTAATTTGTTTTAAGAATAATTAGCTCAGTTTTAAATTTACTGCACTATATTATGTGAAAGTGTTCAGGGCACTAAATTGAATCAGTTTTCAGCATTACGCATAAATTTTGCATTGATGGATAGAAGTACGAACCACTAATTTGGAATATTGTTTTTGTAAATAGTAATTTGCTATGAAAAACAATGGCCTGGGATTTTTCAAACTGTCCATTTTTAAGTAGATATATTTGTTAACTACCTTTGCCTTTACTCTTTTGTGCAATGATTTAGTAGTACTGAGAGAGAAAGGAATATTTAAAGAAGACCCTTTAATATGTTGGCAGAATTTTACACAAAAAAACACAGAAACTGCTTGGTGGACATGTACTAGATTATGTGGTCAATCACAGACTACTCAGCTGCGAGGTCAGGTGACGTAACCTGACTTGATGATCAGTTTATCTATTACCCATTGTCTCTGAATGCCCTTCTTGGTGCCTGAGGGAACCGCATTTAAGGCATGCCTTAGACAAGATTTTTATGTCAGAAAGTCTGTTTGTCTATGTATCTACTTATCTATCGTTATCTAACAGGCCACCGAAGTCTGTTGAAATTCCTGAAAAAATCCATCCGAGGATATAGCGCCACCCAGTGTCAAAACGCTACACCGACTTACAAACCACACATGGAACAATTTTTACTCAAGGCAATTTTCATACCAAGCGAATTCAATATTATTCAAAACTCATTTATAGTAGCATGTATTTTATGTATTTTTATAGTATGTATTTTTCATATTAGTGATAACGTATCTTGCGGCGGCACTTATTGTGCACGCGTGATTATGAATTATGCGCATAATTTCTGAAGGATACTGCCGCATGTTGATGTAAAAATAATTACCTTGACAATTGCACTTTAATTTTTTCAATTTATTATTATTTTTTAATTAAAGTCAGGGGACATGAACAATTAGAATTATACTACAACACACGTATATATACATATATTATTATGTAAGTACACTAATATACTCTTTGCAGTAACAATCATCACTTGTTCACTACAGTGTTAAAAATGGCCAGTATTATTCCAGGTAGAAGCGGTTCATAGGGCGTATATCTGGGATACAAAAATCCAGATGTCCATTAAGCTTCCACAAAGACCAGTGGAAAGAGACAGCTCGGTATCTTCTTGACGGGCACCCCGCCCGTCTGTGCCCCGCCTATCGTTCGTCGGGGGCGGGATCTTGGGTGCCGGGCCAGCGCGCGGATTGGCTGCCCGGTGCGCTCCTTGCTGCGCGCTCCAGGTTGCAGCGCCGAGGCTTTAAACGGGGCTGGGGCGCCAGGGGAGCGGGGGGCGTGGCTTCCGGGACTCCGGAGCCTGGATCTGGAGTGCGAGCGCAGGCGAGTCCCAGCTGCCAAGGCAGAGAGGCGGAGGCGGACGGGAGGAAGCCTGCGGCTGGGCGAGCCTGTCGTTTTAAAAGGCGCTTGGATTTTAACGCGTTTCTCGCTTCCTTTTACCGAGCAGGTAAGGCTTCCTAGGGCTCGGCGTGGCGGGCGGGCGCGTGCTTGTCCCGCGTGCCTGCAGATGCTGGACATTGGCTTGGCTGTATCATGGGGGAAGCTGCTGGCCCTGGGCGAAGCCAGCAGCTCGCTTTTTGGGGGCAAATCAGGGTGCACGGTGGAGCCCCCGGGAGAATCCTTAGGATGAGGGCTGCGGACTGATTAGCGGCTATAGTGTCGCCGGTATCGGCTTGATGGCGCTTCTGGGCGCTGCACACGGGAAGCCGGTTGCAGGGTGACAGGCTGGCTACGCGGGGTGTGCATGGGTTAGACCTGCGCTCAGGCACTGCCTAGGTCGCTGTTTACCTTGGCTCGGCTTACCTAGGCAAACTACCCCTGGCGGCATCAGCTATTCATGGTGAGATTCTTGGATTTGAATGGATTTTAAGCAAATGGTACTTTTTTTTTCCTTATTCTCCACCCGGAGCTCTGCCGTGCATCTAAATTGGCCAGCAAAAGCGGCGTGTCCCTCGGAAAACCCCCTCCGTTTTTATAAGGATTTGCTGAAAAGAAGCGTTCGATCCGGAAGCCGCGGGTCTCTTGGTTATTGACGTGCGTTTTGTGTGCATTTGATAGGGAAGCTGGGATTCGGTAGGGCTGCTTATATGCTTTGGGGTCAGTGTCCAGCTACGTATCTGTAACGCAGAACCCTAAATAATGCCACTAGTTCACGTTGTGCAATTATTTCCTCTGGGTGCAACATAATTAATATTTGTAAGAAATTGAATGGTGTTGAATGAACCGTGATGCACATGGCGGGGAACGCTTATGTAACTGCTTACAGTGTTTGGCTTGATCGGGTGTAATTAAGTCAGATAATTGGGTCTGGATGAGGCTGTGTAACGAGCGGGTGGGAAGTGACATTTCGTCAAAGTGATCCGTCCAAATCAAGGGGATTTGTAGCATTTTGTCGGGATGTGAACGACCGCGCTGGTTCAGAACATAATCGTAATGGATTAGGCTTCCGACTGTTGCACGGCAGACCCGGTCTCGAAGGAATCGGTGACACCAAAAAATGTCCATTTCCCTGACAAGCCTACATGCTTCTCTTAAACCCCCGCCCGGCCGTGCGCTCCTAAGGAAAAGCATAACCCTTTAGTTATAATACAAGCTAAACAATGGGTGCAGGTCCTACTTCATTTTACACATGTTGCCTGATAGCCCCGAGCTGGGTTAGCTGATTCTCAGGTTTCTGTGACTTGGATCTGCGGGATAAAAATGGCATTTTTTTCATTTTTGTATGATTTTTGGTTCGTTAATCAGCATGTAGATAAAAATCCGTAGATTAGCCCCGGAACTCATTGTGGTGACATAGTGCTGTTGTTGGGATCCTGGGTCTGCCATGTACTAATCCACACAGAATTAGTACTTGAGGGTATTTCACCTCCCTCGTTGATTTGTAAAGGGGTGCCTCTTTCGTTTTGCCTTGACGACAAGCAGTAGGTAGCTGAATGGTGGGCTGTGCTTACGGTGATTCTCGTGGTGTATGCGGGTGTTTCTTGGCACGATCGAAATCATGCTGACATGGTTTCATTTTGCTCGTACATCCTGTAATGGTATTTTTGGTACATGTTTGAACCAAAGTGCTTATCAATTAAAATGTTGCATTGACGGTGTCTGATGTTTGTGCAAGGCAGTCAGTTTCTAGAAGTCAGGTTGTTTGATTTCTGCCTATTAATCATAATCGCATTTCTCTGGTCAACCCGGCAGGACATATCCCTTTTAAGAGAGCTTACATAATGGAGAGGATTGTGGGATGACCCATCCATCCATCTACTAATCGACTACTGGGTCGCAAATCCTATACCTTTCCCAAACAGCATAGGGCATATGGCAAAGGTACAACCTGGCCAGGATGCCAATTTATCACAGGCCTTATAACAACCACATCCTTGTATTATGCAGAGGAATCTCACACAATGTGGTGGGAGTATTCCCATCAAAATAGTGAAGATGTGGTTCCTATTTCTTCTCTGGTAAAAAAATGACACCTGTAGCCCTACAAGATAGCTGGTGTTAGACAAGGTGAGATTGTGGTTGACTGTTCCTTGGAACCACATGTCCTCCTTCATGCCAGGTCTCATTGTGGAATGCTTCAGAACACCTGGAGTACTGTTGGTGTGAGTGGGGAAGACAAAGGTCTCACCAGGGATGGTAAAGGTCTATGCAGAGTGCAATGGTGGAAACATCCACAGATATGAGCTGACCTTTGTTTTTGCCGCATTAATGCCAAACTCAGCCATGGAATTTTCTTCACCTAGTCTTAACCATCAGGCTGGCTGGCTTATTGAAGGTGTGGTTCTAACACTTAAGCAGATGTCATTCACAGTCATTTCTTAAGATGACTAATGTTGATTTTTAATGTTGTTTTTTTTTTTTTTTTAACTTATGCCAAAAGATGTCAATCCAGGTAGTTCCATCAATCTTGTCAGTGTCAGCACTGACAGCCTTAAATTAGACGCATGCTTGCAGTCAGGTGATGGGAAGCTGTATCATAATATTAATGTGTACAACTTTTCCGCAACCTATGCAGGCTTCAAGGTTTTTTGTTTTTTTTTTTCACTCGGCGAATCACAAGGTGAAATCAGTCATTACAGCAGCTGTGGGGCTGGAGGTGCCTCTGGGAGAGAAGTTGTAGGGCAGGGGCTGAAACAAGCAGGTTTATTTGGCGTCTCTCTGAGCCGCCATCATGCCAAATGCAGCCTTTCTTACCTGCGACCAATGACACTCCCGCGCTGGTGTGTGAATGTGAGTGCAAATGTAAAATGAGAAAATTCAAAGCTTTTAATTATTTATTGGGATTCTAAGAAACGGTTATATTTGATAGTGGAAGCTTTTCTTTAATTGAAGTTTCTTGCATATACTTGCACAGATGGCTCTTTAATGAAGATATTTGTGCTGAAGAATCTTTCTTAATGGTACATCTCCTGAGACTGGTGCATGCAAGAGTTATTCTTAAATAACTCTGGCCCTTTTTCAATGAGTTTTGGCCGTGTTAAATTTTCTGACTTCTACTGAAACGTTCTGAGTCAAAGACTGTCTCAGTTTCTGACTCTGTGGGAAGTTTTGGAAACATTTAAAATGGGGAAGTATCCATGGCTACGCCGTGTTTGTAAACTGACCTGAATTTTGCACAGTGATGGGCAGCATGCCCCAGTGCTCTGGCACTCGGTTCAGTGTCCGGCGTCATTCTGGACTAGGGAAGTTCCAGAATGTTGTGCTTCCTCTACCCTGAGCTGCCCATTGTTCCTGTTGCCATGCTTAAATGCCAGCTAAAAGGGAATTTTGCTCACAAGTGCCGTTTTATTGGCCCCAGTGTCAAATTGGGAGTAGTTTTTGATGGGATTTTACAGGGTTTCTGTGTAACAGACGTTTTGATGTAGATGGTACAATAGTACCGGCCACAGAAATACCTAACCAAAGAAGACTTCTCTGTACAGTATACTTACCAGGAAGACGGCCTTGGGGTAATCTGTTAGTGATAACAAGAGATCCTTGTGCAAGTCGCTCGACTACTTTCACGTTTTTTCGGGTAACCTACTGAACTGGGTGGAGTCTTTACGAGATACAACCCAAGCCCTATCTCTCAGCCCTGGACTGGCTCACTGCAGCAAGTACTGCATATCTTAAGCCAACACATTTGAGGCCTTACAGCCATGGAGAGGACAGGCCTGGGTGGGGGCCATGGAGTAATCTGGATCCTGAACAGAGCCATTTATGGTGGTGAAAAATGTGTCCAATCTAAAATAAAAAAGGCATTTGGGTTCTTTGGAGGCCTGCAAGCACTTTAACTTTTCTCCAGCCTTATGTCAGAGGATAACAATGCGCCTTGGTTCTGGAGCACGCGAATCTGCGCCGCGCTCCATCTCGTCACCGTGGAAGACCAAGTGGGTCCTGGTGGTCATGGGAGAGGGGAGTGTTTGGTGCAGTCCTGCCGCAGGAACAATGAGCTGCTGCTGCAGCAATCACCGCCTTCTGAACTCGGTGGATTTGTAGCGTTTAGCTGCAGCTTTGCCGAACACTGTGATTTTAATACTGCGTATTTCCTGCTTCCTGGCGTGGCCATTTTGTGTGACATCGAATTCCACAGAGCGAATTCCACCCGAAGAGGTAGTCGCAGTCGGCTGTTGGAAAGCTTACCTACAAGTGGGATCTTTGAAATGTTCCCTGATCCTGGCAGGATGTAACCCAGGAATCTCAGGAAGCCCCCACTGGTGTGGTGCAGCACTATGACTTAAAGCTTGCCATCTGTCTGGATTCTTCCGTGGCTCGTATATAGAGAGACTGGATGGGGCACTCTGCAGACTAACATGTCTGCCCATAGGCCCAGCACCCATGACGGCCAGCCTGATCAGGCTTCCTGAACTATAGAGCTCCTGGTCCATGTGGTTGGACAGGCATCTGGTCCCTGGGGTTATGGTTATAACCTCTTGTCTGTAGTGCTTTGAAGGTTAATTTATGTTCATTCATGTTTTCCCCCTTAATTGGAGCCATGGAATATGTGAGGAATAGCTGTGTATTATGCCTCTTTTTCGACATAAAGATCTTTACCCCCGATAACACCTTTACCTACGAAGTCATCGCATTATGTCAGCCTCCTGTAATTCAAGATTGGTGAGGAGGGCTGAAAATATGGCGTTGGTGATACGTGTGCATGTGTTTGCCTGTTTTAGTCAGGGCAAGGTGGCGGCAGCCTTTTGAGGGTCACCATGGCAACATTTTCAAAAACATAGCACTCCTAATTTGGATGGTGAAGAACCGTGTTCTCGCCCGTCCAAGGAGCCTGCCTCAGAAACCCTTTTCCACGTGTCATTTATCAGGGCGTGAAGTACCTTTGGCAGTGGGAGTGTTGTGCCTTTAGCTTTTCACCTCGTATTTTCTTTTTAAATGTGTCTGCTCCTTCCAATTAACTTCAGGGCGATGAGCAGTAAATTTAAAAGGGTAAAATTCTGAAATGGTGCCTTTTTTGAATGCTTGGTGTTTGGACAGGGTACTTGTTGAACATAGTTCATGGTTCTGGGATTCCGAGATCCTGCTCAATGACATTCTTGGGCACGCCTTATTTAGGTGAGGCTGTGTTTGTATGAGCACTGTGCCATCTGTCCCCCCCCACCACCCCCACGCCAAGTCAGTGTTTGCTTTGCCTAGACTTCTGAAAAGATAGCTGTCTATCTGTCTTTGTATGTACTGTAGCAGGTATGTGACATCATAGGCAGGCAGTTAAGAGACACTGAAAACGATTAAATTGATTTATGGATTCCACGAGTTCTGATGTGTGAGATTAAAGTGTCTCTACCCAGCATTTGTCAGGTGCGTGGGTGCGTGTGTGTGGGTGCGCGTGTGTCTATGCGTGCACGCATGTACTCGCGCTGACGTTTCTGTGACACAGGCCTGCTCTGTCGCTCGCTGTGGTGGTCCCAGTTCTGCTCCGTTCTATATCAGGCTCTGCTCCTGGCTGTCGGCCACGTGTTGTCATTGTCTGAGTTGTGAAAGGGCCCAGGGCCCAGACCTCAATCCCATAATGCAATGGTGAATCCATGCAGAGACATGCAGACAGCAGCAATTTTGGAAGTTTTTTTTTTTTAACTCTGAGCTGAAGGGATTCCTTCTTGCAGACTGGATTCCAAAGCGCTTACTGACTGTACAGCATAATACCTGTGGTGCACCAGCTTTTCATGGTGGTCAACATGGAGGCCTGCAGAGCCTCATATCATACATAGGCTGCTAGTTGGATGGAATATGTCCTTATTTATACATGAGATCATCTACTCACGGTGGACCTCAGCCACGGGTTAATCATGTGATTTATGGTTTTGGCTGTTTTAAGCAGAGGAGGTGATTTGGAAACTTTGAACCAATACTTGTCCCGAAATAAACCAAAAAAAGCAGATCGAACCATGGCCAGGGTGTACCTTCTCGGGTGTACAGTGTTCTTCCAAGGAAGTGCTTCTTATCGTTCTTATCCAGTGAACAATGGGTTAACTGAGTTAATAAGTGCTTATTTTCAAATTTAGATATTTTCTTCCAAAGATTACTTATTTGTTTACTTCTTTACAATCTGTTGGCCTGCTGTAAGCACTAGTGGTAGAATATGATGTATACCATGATGTGTTGTGGTAAATTACTCTGCAGTTTGGGGTCTTAAAGAGGAACTACAAAGAATGTGGGGAAGTGAATCTGCTTTTTACTGCAGCGCAGGTGGGGACTTTGCTGTGCTTTAAGGTTCAGTTTGGAAAGTGCTATCGCAGAATTCCTTCCTCGCTCTCCAAATATGAAATGGCTTCCAGTCCACTTAGCCGCTGCTCCATAAAGCTGCTTTGAAAACTGGTGCATAAATGTGAAACGTGCATGGCCCGGATACAGCAGGACGCGTGTGATGACTTCCTGGAACTGGATCGTTGCACCATGCCCGTTCGCTTGACCTAGCTTTTGCTCCAACGTTACACAACCATATGTCCATTTCTTCTCTCGGCCGTCCAGGTCCACCGGCACTGACATGGCTGTTCAGATGAACCCCTGAGAGTGCTTGGAAGAGCTAGCGGCTAAAATGCCAGTCATGTCTAGCGCAAGTGAATGGGAGGGAGTTGGTTTGTGACTTTATGGAGCTGTCAGCCGCCTGCATGTCAGCGCGACGTCCAGCTTTTTCGGTGGAGCTGCTCATCCCTCTTGGTCATGGTGTCTGACGCTCGCTCTGACGTGCCGGAGCATCCGGCAATCGCTTTTGCTCATTGTAGCCGAAGCCCATCTGGGAAGGTGGCCTCTACTTGTTAGCTTCTCAGGGTCACATGCTCATAATGTTACTGGGTTAACAAATAATAAATACTGTGATTTTTTTTATATTCGTCACTGTTCCTCTGAAATCTATATAATGCAGAGTATTAAGAATGGCTGCTTTTGTTGGTCAAATCTGGGGTACGTAATTAGTATTCATGTCTGTTAATCCAAAATGAACCCACAGCTAGCTGTTTGATAATCTCTGGCTTTCTATTATTGGCCAAACAGCATGAATAATAAAAATGTGTACAAGGTTTTGGAAAAGACTGCGGTAATTACTTACAGCGATTTGGTCAGAAGAAACGTGTTGGCTTATGAAACCAGTGTCGGTGGTGTTCTTTTTTTCCTGTGAATAGTCTCCAGATTATGATTAGTTTTAGGATTTTATTTGTTTATTTCGCAACATGCGTTTATGTACATTATGAATCTAAGGGTTAGTTTATTCTCTGAGTTCACATGGAGCCCAGGTACGCTTCATGGCCGTCACATGGAATTACCGCTACGTGTACGAGATGCAGTACCACCAAAAATCTTGGGGGCAGTATGGTCACCTTTTGTCACGCGTCTGTTTGTGTAAGGTGCAGTTAGTATTAAAGTAGTATCTTTAGGCGAGAGGAAGAAATATTCAAAACACTATTGTGTGCCTCAGTGTTTTCAGAATCGCATGGCAGTTTAGGGTTTTTCTGCTTCCCTATTCAGTCTGCGCTAATAAGGCAGTGTCATGTTGTACGAAGTACAGTGTATAAACCACAATGACATTTTCACTGGAATGCCTTCTGCACAGAATACAGACAATTAATAGGACAGTGCAACGTTACGGTACAAAAGGGCTGGGTGATGTTAATATTGACATCTTATGTCGTGCACACGCAATTCTCAGTCAGGCCTTTGTGTACCTTCATTTTGTATTGGCTTCGCCATGAGGCTTTGGGTATTTTCACAAACGACATCAATACAGTTCCAGTATTTAGAAATCTCTGTGATGTATTGACCTGCGCTCAGAAGAAAACTCTGCATGCATGCATGCATACATACACACACACACACACACACACACACACAGCGTATATGCTCCAATAGAGGCCTCCGGTGTTTATTTACAAAACTAGCCTTGGCTCCCGGAGCTTAATAGAGACTGACTGCCATTAGAGACCGGCCATTATTAACAAAAACCTTCAGAACACAATATTTTTTCGCACGTGTCGGTACAGGCAGGTATACAAAAATATCGGCTAATATTACAAACGGCTACTTTATTTGAATTTCACTTGCTGCATAAGACTGTTAAGGATAAATGGCAATGTCTTTCTGTACCTTTCACTGCTATTTGTCATCCGAATCTGCAATAACGGCTTTGTTGTTATATATGCTACGAAATATATATAAATAATGTTATTATAAAATGTGTGTGTGTGTGTGTGTGTGTGTGTGTATAAACATGTTAAGTGCCCAGAAGGAGTGGTGGAAATGACATGAATCTGCACATGGTCAAGGGTCGTTTACTGTATCGCAATGATTGTAATATCAGATCAAACGGACAGCAGAGATGGCGGTATGGGCACACAGCTGGTCCCATGTCAGTAGGGTGTGGCACCCCCCTGGGCCTGGATATATATGGACATGCGACGGTACGGTGTGGAAGGGAGTCGTACGGCCGCTGTATCCTCTCCTGCGGCAAGTCGGCCCCCAGCTGTCGTAAGTGGCACTGGGTCCGAGCTGATCCCACACATGGTCGATTGGGGAAAGATCGGGGGACCTGACTGGCTATGAGAGGACCTCAACATGACGTGGTCAGTCGCAGCCGTCTCTGCGCTGGTGTTAACGGCAGCCTACGCATGGGACAGTGAGCGCGTAGTCCAGCTGATGCCAGTTGCCGAGACACGGTGCGGGATGGCACTGGGTGTTGTAGAGAGTCCACTACCTGTGTCCGGATGGCAGGCGCTGATGTCAGGGGGTTCTGTAATGCTTGGCAATATGACGATCCTCCCTTGGTGTGGTCTGTCTCATGCAAACCCACAAAGCGACTCCTATCTAACTCCGCCAAGTGCTGGTAATGCTGTCTAATGCCTCTACGAGGCATCCTCTGTGTCTGGTGACTAGACCTGCCAGCTCCTTGCAAATCAAATCATTTCCATAGCCATTGCTGGTCTGCACGTGTGCCAAATTACATCCAAATCTGTGTGCTTAACTTTTTCTTGTCACTGAGTCTCTGTATGGCTTGTCATGCTGCTTCCTGGTGGACATCACATCAATCTGGAGGATTAAAATGTAGCTACATACAGAAGTACGAGCCGCAACACTAGCATGGCGACAGCATGCCTAAGCGCGTGAGTTGCAAGCGCTGAGTGTACTAATCCTGCGCTAAAACGTCTGTCCTCGCGCATCACTGGCCCCCTAATGTTTGGCCCACTTACGCCAGACTGAACTCCGGAGGTGAAGGTCCAGTTTTATACCCTTGACAATTGTTCTGTTGTACATCTTGGAGGAAAGTACTCCCTGCATTTGTAGAGTGGGGGCCACAGGATACTATACTTAAGCACCTTGCATATAGAAGGACCAAAAATTCAGGCAGCCTGTGATCATGTAACCCATCTGTCTGCTTGTGTGTGTGTTCCCCTGATTGGCCATCTGTCTGCTTGTGTGTGTGTGTGTGTGTGTGTGTGTGTGTGTGTTCCCCTGACTTGGTCTCTGTTGCCAAGTGACATAAGTGCTCTGGCCCCTTAGCTTGGCAAAGCTGCCACGGCCACATCTGGCGTTTGCGGTCCTCTTGGCACTATGTTAGGACTTCTGCTCACATGTGTGAAGTACCCTGCTTTAGAGTCACTAGTGGCCGTTTCGGGGTTATGATGGCACTGATGTTCAGCTCACAGCACCAGCAGCAGGTATGTGTACAGTGCTCACGGAAAGCCTCGGCATGCTTACTTCTGTAAAAGTATGGCAAATGTATTGGTTTTGTAACAAATATCATTTCTTTGCGTAATATATCAAATTAGAAACAACCAGTAGCTTCAAGTAAAACATTAATTTCAAGTAGTAATAAATTGAACCCCAAATTATAGTTTTAAAAGAGCTGTTTTGAGTTAAAAAGTTAGTAGAGAAGCAGTCATATTGGGTGCTTTTTAATTAGCAACACATTTGCAATAAAATAAAACGCCAAACATTCTTGTTCTGTGTCCCCTTGGGACTTTTACTTGGACTAGTTCAAGACAAACAAGTTAAATTAATCTGATTCAGGACCTGGTGTGCCCTAACTTAACCAGAACTTCACACACACACACACACACATACACATACACTTCAGTATTATTCAGTGACTGCATACAAATACCCACACCGCATTACTTCAGTAAAATACTCAGCCCTGTGCTTGGGAGAGAAGTGTACATGGATAATCTCTGTAACACTTCACTAAAAACCATCTGCATCTTCCTCATTGAGGTGCAGTATTGAGTAAAACCTGTAGAAGGAACTTACAAAATAGGAAGTTTCTCTAACTGGGAGCTCTGGTCAGAGTGCACCTGCTCCTTTTGATGTGGTGAGTTTGAGTTCCCAGTGGTGAGTCGTCGATATCGAGTGCTGCTCAGCCTGATTGAGGCCTCAGTTGGGAAGGTTGTTCCTGATGTTTTTCCTCTGACGTGCTGGCAGGATGGCCTCTGACTAGCCCGGGCAGCAGCGTTGCCCCTGTGTGCGACAGATCAGATCAGTGGGCGCCTTCCAGCTCTCACCTCAGTGTGACTTCCTGCTGGATGGGGGAAGTAGCAGCAGAGCGTGTAACATAAACACCGTCGGTCAAAGAGACGTCTGCACCGCGGAGGCTGTCCGGAGACATTTCATGTATGGGCCATTTCATTTTCATTGGCTTGCTGATTGGTCAAAGCTCATATATGCCTTCAGAAAGTCAGCGCCTCATACCAGAGTTGGCCATCAGTGTTCAGATGAGTTTTATGATGTCGTACCTGAGTGTCTGCCTGTGTCATCGACCTGCTATTTACTAGTCACTGGCTGACTGTATTGTCTCAGTATTGGGACGGCCCTCGCAGAGAGTGCATAGGGTGCCGTACTTCATAGTGCTGGGGCGGGGGGTTGTTCGAGTGTTCTGAAGAAGGTTGGCATGCCTCTCCTAATTAACCCGGAATGCTTAATTAATTATTCACATGGGGAGAGTGGTGGGGGACAGATTGTTAAAATTCCCTGTAGTATGCCAAAGCTCATCGCTTTACCTGACCTGCATCTGGATCTAGGAAATCTGATGCCTTGAGCGTTCATTATTTCATGTAATTGTTTGTTTATTATGAGTTGTCTATTCCACACTATGTGCTGAAGACAAGTGATGCCAAAGGTTAATTCAAGGATGACTTGATGTTGAAGGTGTAAGCCTCACAAAAAAGAAGGCCTCAGGTATGTATTATCCGAGTGTCTGAGTTATACTGCCCCCTGCTGTTACCCTCCAGCCTTGCCCCACCTGCTTCTGTATGGGTGGTTTGTTTCTTAAATGTCCTCGAATGGACAGTTGCCGAATTGTTCAGATGGCTAGAATGTCCTCCCCATCACTATATTACCAGCACAGTAGTGCATTGTAATGACCGAACAAGGCCAGACAGACAGCCTGCTTAGCGGCATGCTGAATGTTTTGTCTAAAATCATTTCGCATTTCACAAAGCTGTAAGACAAACTACAAATATGTAGCAGACACTGGGGCAGCACCTTGACTCAGTGGTTGGCATAACACGCTCACACTAAATTGGACGGGGTTTGAATTCCACCAACGGTTTGTTTTACATAGTCTCCATTTATCGGTTGGGGTCAGAGGTCAGGTTATGATCTGGGGCGGTGCTAGAGGAGAAGGTTCTGAACGTCTTATTTGATCAGACTTACCTATGGCTACACATGGGATGTGTCAGAGTTGTGTGGCCTGTTGGGTGGAAATATCCTCTGTAGTTCTGTGCAGGACATGCCAGATCTCTTGGTACCCTCTGTAGTTCTGTGCAGGACATGCCAGATCTCTTGGTCTCCCCTTAGGTGTGAATGGCGATGGCGTCCTCTGTTGTATCATGCAGTAAAACCCTTGCCTTTGCTTGCTGCCCTTGGAGGTCTGTGTGAGTTTGGGTTTTCACAGAAGGAGAAACAGTACAGTCTGACCTTTTTATAGTTATGATTTGCAATACTAAATAATTCTCCTGAACTTAAACCTCAGAAACTTCTGTCTCTGTGGCTTGTGGAATAAGGAAATAAATGCAAACTATCATTTCCTAAGTTTATGCCACATGGATGCATTTTTTCCTATAGAGTTGCATTTTCCTTTCCTGCTCGATGGATCTTCCTCAGCTGCGGCTTCCTGTAGCTTTGGGTTGGGGCGGGCCGTGCAGTTGTGCGTTGATCCACTGTAGTGTGGGAGGCAGTGACCATTTAAATGTATTGTACTGTTAGGCATGTGGAATCGCGCTGCCTGTTCCCCGTGTAACTGTAACGTTGTTTCACGTCAAGAAGGAACCAGACGGAATGAAAACCCTGGTGATCATAGGAGTAGCAGAATTCAGTTGATTAGATCAGGGGTGTGCAGTCTTATCCACATTGGGCGGGTGTGTATGCAGCTTTTAGGGATAACCTTTAGGTCAGCTGTATAAAACCAGATGTGAAGATTCTTTAGCCAATCAGTTCTCTAATTAGTAACCTAATTAGAGTTTTGCAGCGAAAACCCACACACACAATGGCCCTTTCTGGATAAGATATTACCCACCCCTGGATTAGATGCTTTTGGGTCCAAAAACTGTTAGACACACATTGCAATAGACAGTTACGACAAAAATATGCATAACCTGTTAAATACTACAAATAAGTCCCTCAGCTAATCAGCAGCCCATTGTCTCGGTTACTGTAGCATGCGCATGTATGCAAGGGGTAGCTTATGAGAGCTTTTTTCAGTATACAAAGTTTTATATTTTTAGTATTATTATTATTTTTTATTTTTAGTGGTATTATCATTGGGCATTCTCCCACAAATAAGGCCAGTTGGGTGTCATGTCATTGAGACAAATAATTTACAAAGTATTAAAATGGAAAGTCACTAGGTTAGTGTTGTGTATTTAAGACATGCCAGACGAGCTTTAACAAGACTAATTAAATGCAAGTTACTTAATGCCCTGCAGGCATGATGTGTTCCCTGCATTGGCTTTGCTCGCCTTCCAGTCTCCTGGATGATGAACGTGACTGATCGGTGTCTTTGGGTTCTTGGAAATGCTTTCCACGCTCGTGCGATAGAGAAGGTGATGCATGCAGCCTGCAGGCATTTGGAAGCCAAGGAGGCCACCGCCGAAGAGGGAACTTCCTTCCTTTGTTTGTTTGTTATTCGTGTAGGAAGCCGTAAACACGCACAGGAGCGTGCTCTCGTTGCAGATGGTAAAAGAGATTTCCGTGAAAACGTGGATCTGAAGACCTGATTCTAAAGTAGCAGGTCCATCTGGAAATGTGGAGAACTTCACTGGGTAGGGCTTTAGTGGATCTTCAGGATGCCTTCTCACAGGCACATGGGGAGCTTGAGTATACCTTTAGAGCAACAGGATTGGACCAGCTCTTTGGAAGTGTGATGCTTTAAGGCAGTACATTAATTCATTAAGTAGTGTATTTTTGTTTGACTAAGATAAATGCCACTCTTGGAATAACTTGATATTTTTCTTTATGTGGCTTTTTTTTCCTCTTTCTTTCATAAGGTGATAAATTCAAGTTCTTTCTAACATGCTATTATGTGGAGGGATTTTTATTTTTGGCAGTCACGGTATAGGCAGAAAATGCAATATAGAAATGGATGACCCAGTTTCAATGTGCAGGCACTCGGCATGACAGGCTGCATGATGAGAGAAAATGGTTTCCATGGATATTCATTTGCATGTATTCTTCAAATGGCCACTTAGTTCCAGGTTTACCAGAGAACAATAGCCGTGCTTGCGTGAACAATCAGGTGGTGGGTGGGGGTAGTACCTAAGATGGCCTTGTTGCCAGCAGAGGTTGGTCCTGTTCTGTGGGTAGTGGTTCGTTTTGCCCTGATGGGTGGCAGTGTCCACGAGAAATAATGTGCTGATTGTCTACAAGATCGATGACTTTCAAGCCAGAAGACAAAGACCAATAGCAAGTTTGCTTTGGAACCCCATTGACTATTGTTCCGGAATTTCATTGATCCTCCCTTCCGTCCAACTTTTTTTTTTTTCCCCCCTCTGAACGGGTAACGGCGTACGCTCTATCTGCTATGTCTTCGTCCCACTGAGCATCTCTGACGTGTCTTGGACAGCTCCAGGCCCTGCAAGATAAGCAACCCTGTTCTTCTACCTGATCCATAATGCTCCAGGTGTAAATCTAGTAGGAACACCTCACTTTTGGTTCCTTATCCTTCTTTACAAATTCCAGTCAGAGTGTAAAGAAGTCCTGTGAAGGACACAGCTGAGTTATGTCAGGCAGATGTTGGCCTCCTTCCCTCCAAAATCGAAGAATGATCCTAGTGAACTATAGTCAGTGCCAAGGTGCAACCTGAGAAGCCATAAAAGCCAGAGTGCTTTCGACCGGCAGATCCGGAGCTACGTCACGCTGGATGAATGTTTCTAGCTACCCTCTTGTGACAGAAACGGAGAAGAGATGGTCTGGTGTTTATGGGGAGGAAATCGCTTCACATCTTTCATCGCTAGATCAGCTCTCATATCTCCTGGGATCCTGAAATGGATTTTTTGCCCTAATGTTGTTGTTTTTTTTTTTTTATTTAAACTGAAAAGCTAGTTTCCTTTAAACCTTGGATGACTCCTAAAATCACGTGAGACAGGGAAAACCAAAGCAGCCTGGTCACTATTGTTCATGTTACTTCTGAGACCTCTTGTATCCACACCTAACGTTTCTGCACAGAATGAATCTGTGGAAGTTTGCTAGAGAGAGAGAGACGGCTCCCGTTGCCCTCGCATTCTGTTATTACAGGTTTGTTGGGTCATGGCGAGGATCTATTGGTTTATCTGTGACAATATCCCTTGGCAGGTGTCAGTGACCCTAACGAATGTGCCCTGAACGGGCCCTGCAGTGCTGGGAAGCTGAAGGGATCCCTCTGGTCATTCATTTCTGCTGCTTATCGGTGATGTCTAACCTGATTACTGACACGTGCTGGTGGCCCTGCTGCTGCCTGCAGTCCCTCTGAGGACTGTGTGCCGTATGGGAAGCCCCTAAATCTGCTTTTATGAGGCACCTAATGCAGCAGACAGTTTTACTGTGCGTAATTGTCAGCTGAGGAGGGTACAAAGCGCACCCTTTGTCGGTTTGGACATTCCGTGTTTGTGTTTAGAATGCCAGTGGAATTCCTCACAACAACATCTTTTCCTTTTCACATGCGTGTTTGCGTGATTTGAAAAACTGACTTCCACATGTCAGCTTTAAATTGGCTGCGATGGGCTGGCACCCCACCCTGGGTTGTTCCCAGCCTTGCCCCTGTAGCCTCCTGGATGGGCCCCCCCCTGCAACCCTGAATAAGACAGAAAAGGGATGGTTGGAGCTTTAAATTGGTTTGAATTCAACTGAGTTTTTTTACAGTGGTACTAGGCCGCCCAAAGTGCCTGCTGTAATGTCCTTTAATCCGGTGTTAAAATGATTCTACTACTTTTGCTGGGTACAATTGGCTGTCATGACGACTCCTATGAAAGTGCTCTCTCATGGCTCCTGTTTTCCACTTTTGTGCAAATGAAGGTCAGTGTTTTGGCTGGATTTGCTGGGACGGTTCACTAGTGTGTAGCTTTCTTGGCCCCCTCCATAACTATTGGTCTGCTGTTAGCCCTTAGAGCTCGCTCTCCGCTGTTTCTTTGTGTATGTTGTCATCTTTGCATTTCAGCATCACCTTTATTGCCTGACGCTGTGAGCCCTGTGTGGTCCCAGAGGCAGAGAAGATGCACGGAGGTTTGCCATCAAATTGCCTGGTTCCAGGTTGAGAAGAAGTACCTGCATTTGTAATTCTGGTGTTTCCTCAAGGGCAGGTGCATGTGTTTCTGAAGGATTTCATTTGGGGTTTAGTTTATATGGAGAAGGTGAGGTTTGTTTTGTGACGAGTGGACAGCTGGGTGGAGCTCTGCATTTTGAGTTTCTTGACTTCTTTGTTTTTTTTATTTTTTATTCCATAGTTATTCGTGTGTGAAGGGTAGCTGTGGGCCCCAATTTTACAATTCAAATCTCATTTCTAAATCGATGCACTGAGTCAGTAATTAGCTAAAATAACTCAGGCTAACAATGTCCGACTCAGACTTTAGTCTGTTCATAAGTATATTATACTAAAAATGCAACGTATAAGGTTCATAATAACATTTACTTTGTGATGCTCGGAAAAGCATTGCGTGACTTTGGCTGTTGGTCAGCTTGAGGTACAGTACCAAACCGTATGTAGTTACTTTTATTATTACAGTATAACTATTGTTGTTACTATGTACTGTATTATTATTTTTTGACTTGCGTAGAAATTCTAATTAAAGGCAGACTTGGGGAACGGATCTTGTTGAGAACCTGGGGACTGCCTTTCTTAGGGTTTCCTTCAGCCTCTGTTCAGGTGAGCCCTGTGGGTCACAGGGGTGACTGTTCCCCAGTCCCCAAACAGAAAGAGCTGTGATGCCGTTCTTTTGACATTTGCTATGCCGTCGCGTACGAGGAATCTCTGTACATTCACACTTCCACTCGACGTCCCCCATCCTCAGCCATGCTGTGTGGCTTTGTCACTGCAAAGTGTTACCAGGTTAGCTCCCCAATTCTGGTCAGTTTTAAGAATGGTTATTCATATCACAGATTTCTGCGACTTGGGTGACGATTTGCTAACAGGAGGAACAGGAAGAACAGCAGTAATCTTTGGATATGCACATTCTTTATATAATGCACTTGCCAAAAGTAGGTTACCTGGCTAGATAACCCACTGGCATGTTGGCTGGGGTAGATTAAGCGATGAAAGAACTATTTAAAGTGAACGCTATCTGTGGTCTTCTTCTAAGAGAGCCGATCCTGCTGCTTCCTGGTCGGGTAGCGAAAGACCTGCTGCAGTTAAAGAGCAAGGAAATGCAAGAGTGTAGCTAGAAGGCAGGCAGGGCCGGCCTGGGAGACGGGTGCGAGAGCTGTGTTTGTCTCGCTGCTCTTACTTTGCTCTAAACTCTCATAGGTAGAAATAAGCCTCTTGGTAATTCCTCGTACCTTGGATATTTGCCTTTTTTCTCGCCTTGCCAGCTTTTGGGTGGTTGTCCTGCTGCTCTTCCTCCTAACCCCTAACCACCCGCCCCCCCCCGCAGACATGTTCCGCCGGGTGGTACGGCAGAGCAAGTTCCGGCATGTCTTTGGCCAGGCGGTGAAGAACGACCAGTGCTACGACGACATCCGCGTCTCGCGCGTCACCTGGGACAGCTCCTTCTGCGCCGTCAACCCCAAGTTCGTGGCCATCATCGTGGAGGCCAGCGGGGGCGGGGCCTTCCTGGTGCTCCCCCTTCACAAGGTACGGGCCATTTAGACGTGTCACTCCGTCTCGGCGCCTAGGGGCGGGAGGGGGGACACTCGGGTTCCAGCTGCGTGTGTGGCTTTGGACACCGCCAGCCGGCTCTCCCACAGACTCGCTCGCCGCCAGCCACTCCCCGTCTGCGGGGAATAACCCCCTTCGTCTGGATTTACTGCTGAGGTAGCTGCTCCAGCTGGGAAATAGCAAAGACAGACGTCCCATCCTCGCGGTCTGCAGTAAATTGTTTCAGTCGTGTGTGTGTGTGTGTGTGTGTGCGTGCATGCGCGTGTTTTGCTGTCGTTGTGGAGATGCTAACCTCTATGAAAGATACAGACATTGTACAAACGTCCATGGGCCCTTGAGCCAGGCCCCTAACCCCCTGCCCCAGGGGTGCTGCACGCTGGCTGACCCTGTGCTGTGACCCCCCCAAGCTTACCCTCAGCTGCACGTGTGTTTCATGGAGAGCAAGATGGGATAGGTGAAAGGGAATTTCCCTACGGGGGTTAATAAAGTCTTTCTGTCCTACTTGATTTGAACCTCCAAGCACATGAGCAAGTGATGAGTAAATGTGCTGTTACTACACTGAAAAACTGCCAGGTACTTAGGATATTTATTGACTAATTGCCTTCCTTGTCTTGGTTGGACTCTTCCCCCAATGTAACAGTCTAGACTTCTAAGCAAGTGATCATCTGTAGGTGTAAGGCTGGAGTTAAACCAAGAATCTGCATAGGAGGTCCATAACTCACGAATGGACCCCGGACTCCGTGGCACCACAGTTTCACCAGGCATCCACATAAAGGGCACTATCGCATTGCCTCGCCCCCTCGCCAACTTGCCCCACATGGAGAGCATGCTAGTCTATCGATCAATCCGAGGAACAGTGATGCATCTTGGGAATTGTATCATTAGTGCAGTGGGTCACATGACTTTGAGTGTGTCTGGGATGATGCGTGTAATTTGTTACCGATGAGGTAAGGCGATGACCCCCCCCGTCCCCCCACCCAAACCAAATTCAGCAGAAGATCATTAAGTTCAAAATGTGTAATGGATCGCAGGAGCTCTTCTGAAGCGCAGCTCTGGGTACAGTTTTCCCTTGTTTTTCTAAAATACGTTTTTAGTGGTATGTTTTTCTGCCTGAAACAGTATCATTATGTGTGGTTGTAAGTATGATCTTTGTTTTTATTTTGCATGCAGTTAAAATGAAGAAAAAAAACTGCATTTGCCTGCCTTTGACTGTCAATGGCCTCTCACTGCGTTTGGCGCCTGGCTGCTTGAATCGTCCCGACTGTCTAGATACCCATCTACCCACCGATCCACACTCCACTTATGCTGGTGCATCTTTGTGTACAAGGACCAGTCCCTTTGGGACTCCGTAAGCCCCCCTGCCCTCCCCACAAATGGGATACACAGTCACAGTCCCAGACACTTTTCCATGACATTGAAAGAAACAGAATCTCAGTTCTTGGGACCCATTTGTCTGTAAACAGACTTTTTTTATTTATTTATTTTTTTAGATGTTTCTTCCCCCATGTGATGGTGGTGGCAAACGAGAGCATTTCTCTGGTACTTGGAGATAACATCTCCCTCTTTGGCTGGAGTGAAATGAATTAAATTCTGTAACGCATTCCGCGTAAGTGGGGGAGCGAGGTATTTGCCGTTGGGGGGTTTTAGTGAGATTTTTGATTTTTTTTTTTTTTTTTTTGAGGTGTGCCCCCCCGAGTTTCTGGGTGCAATGGTGTGGCAGTGGCGATGACAGGCGTAACCCCCCTCTGTGTAACTTAAGATGCCCATTGGAGGGCACGTCATCCGAGCCGCGTTTGACATTCAAATGTGACCCCCTAGGCCTGTCATCGCTTGGCTCACGCCACTGGGCGCTAGACCAGCACGTCGCCTTTGTGCCAAGATTCATATCGGCTTGTTTTCGCAAAGAATAAATCCAACATTATGTCGTCCGGCGGCGCGGGAATGCGAGAGAGATGTATCTAATTCGTTTTACTTTCTCCTTCCATATCTCCTTGAGCTATACGTACTCGAGGACCGTGCCAAAAAGTGGCTTTTTCAAGACAGCCCTAGGATTCAGTCTTTACGCTCTGATTTCTTGTGAAATGTGTGAAACCCTTCCATTGACTGGGCTGTCTGATGAACAAACATCTAGGTTTTCTTTTCCCCTGTACCTTCATAGCAGGATAGACCAGAACCGCAAAGTTACAGTACAGACTTGTCTAAATTCGCCAGGCATGTGTCCCTCCTCCCGGCTCTGCAGGACCGTGCAGCTGTGCATGCTGGTGCTTTCAACATGGAGACCCACCCCCCCGTTTCTACTGAAAAAGAGGTCAGGACCTGTGGTCCACCAAACTCTGCCATGTGAGGGAATCCCGACCCGGGCCAGCCCTATGCCCCCCGCCCAATCTCTGCCCGCCCCAGGCCAGTCCCCCCCCGCCCATGCTGGCCATCTCCAGCCGCCCTGGGGAAGGCCTTTGTCCCCCTGCTCTCCCTGCAGCTCACATGCTCAGTCAGGAGTTTCTGAGCCAGCTCAGTGGCCGCGTCCTCGCCGCATGCCGGGCCCTCGGCTTAAGCATTTGGACAGTCGCTCCTTGTTCCTAATTAAGGAGGCTCTGTCTATAAATCAGCCTTTTGTGTCCGAAAAGTGATTCGGCCAAACTTTTCTAGGTCAGGCTTGATTCTGGCTCTGCGAGACTGCGCCAGCCCGAGATGAGTCTGCTCTGACCATAATTCAGGCGGCTGCAGCGGCCTGCACCTCCGACATAACCTCCCCAGCACCCGCAAATACACTCTCTCTCATTGTGGAGCTTTTTGTGTCCGGGGGCTATTTCGGGCCACCCTTTGGCCTTTGCAGACCCAGTGACTGGGGACTTGTTGGCTCTTTGCCAGCACGAATCTGGAGATGGAGCATCAGGAGACGGAATTCTCAGGGAAGTGGGCGGGGCTTTCCCCCGGCTCTCAGCCTCGTGATTCATTCACGCCCGGCATGCTGGGAATCGTGTGGACGCCCCTGCCCTCCCGAGTTATTCTTTACACATCTGCGTCCCTTACGTTTTACCTTTCCGTTTTGTTTCGTGCAGCCGCTTGCTGACTGGCACTGTGTCTCCTCCCTCTTCTTCTCCTCCTCTCCACAGTGCCACTGGAGCACTACCTGCCCTGGGCTGCCTCCCCTTTGTGTCTCTTGTGTGTGTGTGTGTGTGTGTGTGTGTGTGTGCGCATTGTGTGTTTGTTGTGTGTGTTTGTGCGTTGTCTGTGTCTGTTGTGCGTGCGTTCTCTCCTGTCCGTCTGTTGTGTATGCGTTGTCTGTGTGCGTTATCTCTGTGTGTCCGCTGTGTGTGTGTTGTCCCTCTTGTGTGTCCGATGTGTGTGTGTGTTCTCTCCTGTCCCTGCTGTGTAAGGGTTTTCTACTGTGTGTCCACTGTGTGTGTGTCATGTCTCTCTTGTGTGTCCGCTGTGTGTCCACCCTCTCCTGTGTGTCCCCTGTGTGTGTGTTGTGTCCCTCTTGTGTGCGCGTCCTCTCCTGTGTGTCCCCTGTGTGTGCTTCCTCTCCTGTGTGTCCCCTGTGTGTGTGTTGTGTTCCTCTTGTGTGTCCCCTGTGTGTGCTTCCTCTCCTGTGTGTCCCCTGTGTGTGTGTTGTGTCCCTCTTGTGTGTGCGTCCTCTCCTGTGTGTCCCCTGTGTGTGTGTTGTGTCCCTCTTGTGTGTCCCCTGTGTGTGCGCGTCCTCTCCTGTGTGTCCCCTGTGTGTGTGTTGTGTCCCACTTGTGTGTCCCCTGTGTGTGAGTCCTCTCCTGTGTGTCCCCTGTGTGTGTGTTGTGTCCCTCTTGTGTGTCTGCTGTGTGTGCGTTGCTCTCTGCCCCATATGCTGCATTGTCTCCCCACTCTGTATTCCAGGAGTCTGCCTCCGTCGTCGCCGCTGCTGCTGCTCTGTCAGTACTGCTGACAGCAGATTTTACCTTATATGGGCACACGGAGTTGGCTCCTCGTCAGCCTTCCAGGGCCTCTTCCTCTCTGCCTTGCCATTGGCTGTGAGTGGGCCCTGCTGCCTAGTGCATTCTGGGACAGCGGGAAAGTGGGATAAAGAGATAAGGAGGAGGGCAGCACCAGCTGGTTTGCTGGTACAGTAGCCTGTTCAAGCCTGTGTCACAAATATCATCATGGCTTGTTTTCAGAGTGGATTTCAGTGGTTTTCTCTGGTGCCAGAGAAACGCACTTAGTTCCTATGTTTTGTCTGTAGAAAAACTGAAGTTCTGATTTTTACTGATATGCTCATGGGGGGGAAAATAGCTTTACAGAGAAAATGTCCATGTTAGGTATTTAGCTTGTTGGTTGAACATATGCAAGTAAGAAGTTGGCTTTTGTGTGAAAAGACTCTAATATGTAATATGGTGGACAGGGTTCTGTTGGCACAGAAAATTGGCCTTTTTAAGTACTAACAATCCTATTCTTAATGAATGTTGTTCATAGGAAACTAAATGCTGCGAAACCTTAGGTGCTCAGGAAGAGGTACAGATGGGCTTTTCCTCAATAGTCGGTGTTTAGGCTGTTGTGCAGCTTATAGCAGGACCCCAGCAGCTCCTAACACCAGACACCCAACACCAAACCCTCTGCTCAGTGCCTGAACACCATAGGAGAAGAACATGAAACGTCCTCATTGGTCTGGCCTCCAAACTCTATTGCCTCACCTGTATATCCTTCCCATTCCTGCCCCACAGCACCAGGGGGGCCTGTTCTATCGTCCCGTGGATCTCCCTCTACTTTTCCCCAGGGCATGCTCCGAAATGTGACCAACATGCTCGCTCATCTCTGTTTGCTCAGACCAGTGACCCTTAGCTATGGCTTCTTCTGCTGCTTTGGGAGGCTGGGGAGGGGGGAGCTCCATTAGCATCTCACAACGCGTTTTCTGACCTGCTTTTTGTTCCTCTGCAGTGCGGTAGAGGTGTTCCGCCTACTGGCGCCCAGCAGCGAATCCATCCAGTGGTTTCGGCTGATCTGGGAAAAATAGCTATTTTTTTGGCCGTCCCTTTTAAGCCTCTTGATTCTGCTGGTCCCCCGACACCACAAGTGGTTTTGTTAAACTCCCCAGTTTTGTCCGAAGGCCCATTCTTTCTTGTGAGACGCTGCATTGGATTAAAGACGGGGCCGGAAATGTTCCCCTTCCTCCTGTGCAGAAATAAAAATGCCTGAGGGCTGTGCCCGTCTGAGATGGCCTGCTCTAGCTTTGTAAACATTGTTTACGTCGCACGGCTGTGCTGTGATTTAATAGCGCAGCATTGACCTTGAGTTGGAGGCCTTGACGGTCTTCAGAGGGACGCCTTCCTTCCCCGTAATCCCCTTTATGTCTTCAAAAGGCTCTGTGGTCTTCAAAATGGCTTGCAGCGATGGTGTCTGTGTTGCACGGATGGAAGTGATCGGTCAAAGTCTTTGATGCCCAATGCCACGCCCCTCCCAAACAACTCCAAAAAATAGTTCAGAAGTATTGGAACGATCATAGTCTTGGTGGTGTTGTTGGTCTAATTTCTTTGCTCCATGGATTCCTTTCTGGTAATCCTTGAGATGTTGTTTACCATTGGTACCAGACTGTACTGAGAAGATACCACAGTTTTAATTTCAGTCCAGTCTCTCGTTGCCATGTAAGCGATGTGGCTCGATAGCCAAGTCCCCTGAAAGATTACCCTTAGCATTAAAATTCACTGTTCCTGGAGGCCATTTTGCAGTCTAGCTTTGTCTAGGCCTGATGCTCTCAGGATGAACAATCCAGTGCGCCATTTTTCTATATATTGGGCTACACCCAAACTGGCCAGTGAAGCTCTGTGATTGGGCCAGAAGCCCAGTTTTGGAGATGAGTAGCAAAGACAGCCTTGGGGTAGCATTGCCCAAAATACCCTCTTTTGCATTATAGACTTTTTCAAAACGGAGGCCCATTCTGCTTTTGTTTAGCAAGATTTTTTTGCATGTTCTGGTTAGGCGCACAGTTTGCATGCGGAATTGTACTTCACGGCATTTTTCACGCAAACATGCGGATAGCAGCTTGGCCTATAAAACAGCAGCTATATTTCTATGGTTTTTTTCCTTGGTGCACTAATTGTGCAACGATGTTGTGGAGCCATCCTGTTTTTCCACATCCATCCGTCTTCATTCCTGATCCCGGGATGAAAATAGTTTGCATTTCTTCACGCGACTCCCCAGCATCTGTCTCCCGAGCCCCGCCCCCATCAGTCAGGACGCCCCGGGTATGCAGCGAGGGCATGGCTCACTGCTGAGTCACCATTTGTGTTGCAGAGGTGTTTATGGCTGGCTGATGAAAAACATTGTTAGTTTGCTCCGTCGTTCTGCGGTGCACTGTATATGGTTGTCGTGAGAAGTCATTACACAACCTTCTGAGAGGTGTCTTGCAGCAAACTAATTCCGTGAATCGCCGCTTCATCTCTACTTTTGCCGTGCCTGTCCGGAGTCTCTCATCCCCAAATGGCCATACCCGTCCGGAGTCTCTCATCCCCAAATGGCCATGCCCGTCCGGAGTCTCTCATCCCCAAATGGCCATGCCTGTCCGGAGTCTCTCATCCCCAAATGGCCATGCCCGTCCGGAGTCTCTCATCCCCAAATGGCCATGCCCATACAGAGACTCACGGGATTAGCCTCATTCCGATGGGGCTTCTCTTCATGAAGCTCACACTGCCTTTAAACAGGATTCTGAGACCGTGGATGGATGTGTGTGAGCTGGCCTTCATTCCAGCCCATTCGCCTGGTCTAGCTGATCCCAATTACTATATATGCCTGCCTTATGTATATGCCTATGTATATGCCTGCCTTATGTATATGCCTATTTATATGCCTGCCTTATGTATATGCCTATGTATATGCCTGCCTTATGTATATGCCTTATGTCAAAACAAACCCTGAAATTGTGTATGTAGCTTATAGGGCACAAGGAGCGGAGGTTATCAGGTACAATTTTTTTTATATATATATATATATGTTTAGGTAATGTATGTGATGCTGACAGACGCTTTTATTGGAATGTCACTGATTCGACTCCGCCTGTTTGCAATGAGCCATGGTTCTCAAAGTCTTGCCAGATAGTCCGTCCCATCCAGGCAGACCTGCAGGTGTGGTCTCCAGGAATGAGTCGCCTTAATAAACCACAGCAGATCCTCGAATTATCTTTACAGCTGGTAATGGCTCTTTCAAAACTGGACGCCTTGGGGGGTGACACATGAGAGCCCGGGCTGGGTGTGTCTGACCTGCTGCTCCCATTCTCTGAAATGTGCAATTAAAATGCCCCCCCCAGCACCATACCATCAAGGTCTGTCTGGTAATTCTGTTGGTGACTGTACTCTGGTCGTATATGGCAGAAGAGCTGGAGGTATACTTTGGTCCTGAATGTTCCCAGAATGCATTTGTTCTTTGTGCTGGCAGTTACTAATCCAGCTGCCATTAGTGTGGTGTAACATAAGTACTGTTTTAAAAAGCTACTGTTAAAATCGCAGTGCTCCATATATCCAGTGGCCTTTGTACCACATTCACTGGAGTAAGTGTCCCTATTTGGTACATCTGCTCTCCTTCAGCAGGCCCAGTGCGAGCCCCTCTCCCTGGCCAGATCGGGCTTTCCCTCCCGACGCTAGGTGTAAGTGAATAATCTGCAAAAGTCCCCTCCAGGGGAACTTGAGCTTCCTTTTTTTGATTTCCCCTGTACGCAGTGCACCTGGCAGGACCTGACACACACACACGCGCACACGTACATACATACATACATACACACACACGCACGCGCGAGCATGTCTGCTCCTCCCAGCCCGCCAGCTCCCTCGCCTGTGTCCGGGGTATACGTGTCAGCTCTGCCTCTGTTATGTGGTATGCTCTCGATATCTCAGCACTCGGGCCACCTGCTCAGGAGAAAAACCCGTCGCTCTGCTTTAGTGTGTGTGTGGGGTGAGGGGGTGTGCTCATTAGTCATATCAGCGGGGGCCTGGCTGAGGCCTGCCCGTGTGAATACCTGTCTGCATTTGTATGTACATGCTGTGGACAGGCGTCACGCTAGCTTGTCTCATGGAGCGCGGCTCCACGTGCCAGCTTCCAAGAACTTTTTAAGGTGCAAATGAACGAAACTGGGGAGATTTGACTCGCTTCCTTAGGGGAGGAAGCTCCCGTGAAACTGCACTATTCAGGTATGAGTGCGAGCGTGCGGATGATGTCAGGTTAAACGCCTCTGCGATGGACCACACAGGTCCCGTCGGGGTCAGACCACGAGTCATGCAGTGTTTACAGGCTTGTGCACTGGCCAACAGCTGCTGAGTTGCACAAGACTGGACGAAAATCTAAATGAATTTTTGTGGTAGCCTTGGAATGTGCCTGGCATTGTGTTTGCTGTGAAATCCCCATCTCTGGTCAGCAAGGCAGCTTGGTGAATGTTTATGGGAGACGGGCAGTTCTCTTTGAAGCCCACAGGGCCCCAGCATGTGTGTGTGTGTGTGTGTGTGTGTGTGTGTGTGTGTGTGTGTCACAGGTCACTGGCTAGGTTTCGTCTCTGCGTCCTGCCGGCTGAACGTCACAGGCTGTACCGTGGTGTTTTCCCTGGCATCAGTAGTAAATTAGCTTTGCTACCTCTGGAATTATGGCCCCTTCATATGTCGTCTGTGTAGTCTGAGAAGTGTTCGCCGAGTGTAAAGGGGTGTGTCGTTTGTTTACTCATTAAAAGTGTTATTTTGTGCCACCCTGCCAAAAGCAAGGTGTTATTCTAGCAGTGGGTGGGTCATTAGGCTCTGAAAGGCACCTTTTGGGGGGGGGGAGGCGCTTGTTTCTCGTTTGGTGAGGCAGTTCATTCCTGAGCTGGGGGGAGAACCTGACTCACATCACACGTGACCGATGGGGGGTGATGAAGCCTCCCTTCCCCCCTGCAGGACGGTGTCATTTCCGAGTTGGCTGATTGGTTGGGGAAACTTGTCTTAACATGAAATGGGCTGGCTTACTGCTTCTTTGGTATTAGCGCTGGTTCTCTGTGTTTTATGTAAGGAATTACTTAAGGGCCCTGTCAGTGGGGGTGCACTTTCTGTATGATGGGGAAGGGGCTCTTTGGGGTAAGGGTGGGGGGAAACCCATACATCTGCTTAAGCATGTTAAACCCCCCAAAAACATAAAGTGGTGATTCTGCCTGGATGGCGTTACGGGGCTGATTGTGTGTCACATCAGTGCCCACACGAGTCTCGAGGGAGTGAAAGATCTAAAGCCGTGATGGCAGCCAGCCTGCCCCCTGCAGGTGGGTCTGCCGGGTAGCCTGGGCTTCCCAGGATGAGGCAGGGTTACGCCTAGCTGGCCACCGTCTGTTTGGTCTGGCTGGTCTTTGTGAGTGTGTGTGTGTGTGACAGGGAGTGTGTATGTGTGTGTGTAACAGGGAGTGTGTATGTGTGTGTGTGTGTGTGTGTAACAGGGAGTGTGTGTATGTGTGTGTGTGACAGGGAGTGTGTGTGTGTGTGTGTGTGAGACAGGGAGTGTGTGTGTGTGTGTGTGTGTGTGTGTGTGACAGGGAGTGTGTGTGTGTGTGTGAGGGAGTGCTTGCTTTCTTTTTTTCCCCTGGTGTGTGCAGCACTTTGCTGGTGTGTGTCTCCCAATATATAATATACTCTTTTGTTTGTTCGTAATTTTCTGAGAAAAGGATTGTTTTTAATTGCTTTCCAGACACATTTTATCCAAAACAAAGTTATTGTCATGTATTTATTGAGCTGGATACACAGTGGGTTACACATACCTTCTTTAACCATTGTGCCACTTACTGGAGGAGGAGGTGTTAACTGGATAAGGAACCGAGCCTGGCTTTTAGTGACCCGTTTCCTGGACTAGCTTATGAGGGCTGCTTTTCTGCAAAGCTGAGCTGTAATTCAGTCCCAGCAGTCAGACAGGTGGTGGTCTGTGCTCCGTGTGGCTCAGGGCCTCTGTGCTGTGATCAGAAGGTTTCTGGTTCAAGCCCCGGCCTCGGCAGAATAGTCACATGTCGGTAGGCCCTTCAGCAAGGCCTTTAGCCCCCAGCTGTCTGACCCCCATGCTTTCTGCCACCTGTGTGTCCCATGGAGGGCAGTATGGGGGGGCGAGAAGAGCATTTCCCCACGGCCATTCATAAGGTACTATCATTCTGTTCAGTTCTAAAATGCTTCTGAATAATTTCTGAATGTCTCTGTAGTTCTGATCTCCAGTTGAGTTGTATGCATGTAAATATGTGAAAATCATCTCGTCAGGCGTGTAAGGGCTCATTAATTGTACTCCTGATTAATGGGGACCTGCTCTGTGGCTCACCCTTGTTCTACTTCCACAGTGCGGCCGGATCGACAAGTCTTACCCCACGGTGTGTGGACACACAGGCCCAGTGCTGGACATCGACTGGTGTCCCCATAATGACCAGGTCATCGCCAGTGGGTCCGAGGACTGCACAGTCATGGTGAGCACCCGCCCCCCACAGAAAGCTCCGGCACTTTCACAGTGCTTACACAGTTACACATTACACCTTACACAGGCATGTTTAGTGTTTGATCTGTTTGGGAGTGTCTTGATGTGAATGCCCTAATGTCCCGTTCTGTGACCACTGCCCTAATCACCACAATCCCAAAACAAAGAGCTAATCGATGGCAGTGTGGGTGACTCCTCTCATGAATGACCTCGGTGGGACATTCACTGCCCTCCCTACCCTATGCCGCCCTATCTACCCTATGCCGCCCTCCATACCCTAGGCTCCCCTCTCTACCCTATGCTGCCCTCTCTACCCTATGCCGCCCTATGCTGCCCTCTCTACCCTATGCCGCCCTATGCCGCCCTCTCTACCCTATGCCGCCCTATCTACCCTATGCCGCACTCACGACCCTCGGCTCACCTCTCTCGCGAAGTCCGCCCTCACTTCCCTGTGCAGCCCGCTG
>JAODKN010000041.1:36245380-36274695 GCA_026774425.1 Petrocephalus zakoni | reverse complement strand
TGGCAGCTGTGGTCCTGAGGAGCTGTGCAGCTGTGCTGCTCTGGGGACACCGGCAGCTGTGGTCCTGAAGAGATGTGCGGCTCTGCTGCTCCAGGGACACCGGCAGCTGTGGTCCTGAGGAGCTGTGCAGCTGTGCTGCTCTGGGGACACTGGCAGCTGTGGTCCTGAGGAGCTGTGCAGCTGTGCTGCTCTGGGGACACCGGCAGCTGTGGTCCTGAAGAGATGTGTGGCTCTGCTGCTCCAGGGACACCGGCAGCTGTGGTCCTGCGGAGCTGTGCGGCTGTGCTGCTCCGGGGACACCGGCAGCTGTGGTCCTGAGGAGCTGTGCAGCTGTGCTGCTCTGGGGACACTGGCAGCTGTGGTCCTGCGGAGCTGTGCATTTCACTCCCGCCCCTGTCTCTGTGTGTGACGTTTCCTCAGGGTACTCCAGATTCCTCTCGCAGGACATCACAGTGGTGTGCTTCAGGCAGCTCGGTGTCCGTTTGCCTTTAGTGTTTGAGAGTGCGGCATTGTGTCCCGGGCGTCCCCTACCATGTCCTTCCTGGGATATCCTCAGGGCTCGCATTGTCATGGGATGCATGTGGGTGCCACCACAAGGGGAAAAATGACAAAAGCCACTACATTCTACCCACTTCCAGTTCTCACCGCCATTACTGCCCTTTGTGGAGTTACCCAGTGAAAGAGCGGGCAGTCCTTACATGCTTTCTGCTCCCTCAGTATACGTGTTCAGTGCCAGTCATTTCTTTTAACTCGTCAAGCATTTTGGGCCTGCCAGGGCAGTGAATGGGCATGCAAAGAAAAGCAGCAGAGATCTGTGTCCATATTTCAAAGAGAACAGACAGCTGACATTTAGGGCAATTCCAGCTGTGCTATAGCTATAGCTATCAACAATTTCAGGAAAATGTGTGTATTGGTTAACATGCTGATTCCCTTGTAGTTATGAAACCTTTGCCTCTCCCCTGATTAATGCCTTGTGTTTTTGCATTTGTTGATCAGTAAATATTGAACTTCTAACTTAGAAGAGGCTTGTTTTCTTAAAGCAGCTAATTTCTGGTTGTTTTTGTGTCATTTTAATATGGCAATATATGTACAAATTTATTGAAAGAAAATTGGCTGCAATAAGAGTATAACTTCTGATAAGTGTAGACTTTATTGCAGTATAGTCATTTCCTGTAAAGGAGATAATATACACCTATATGTAAAGGGTAATCCCACACACATACACACCCCACACACGCACACACATTCACACATTCACACAAAGATTTGACCCCCACCATCCCTCATGCAGTAATTTAACAATTTGACCACTGGATGTCCTCCAGGATTACTGGAGCTGTACTGGAGAAGTGGCTGTGAATAGAGAAAATTAATAGATATTCCAAGTTGTTTAAAAAGCAAACAAGAGAAATAAAAATGAAAGTCAAGAAAAAGTTCCTCGTAAACCTGTGTATGAATGTCTCCCCCTTGTGGCCTCCATAGGTTGTGACAACGTCATCATGATCTGGAACGTGGGTACTGGTGAGGCTGTGATCACCCTGGAGGACATGCACCCCGATGTCATCTTCAGTGTATGCTGGAACCGCAACGGCAGCCTGATCTGCACTGCCTGCAAAGACAAGAAGGTGCGCGTCATCGACCCGCGCAAGGAGGACATTGTCGCGGTGAGTGCCCTGGGCTGGTCTGCCAGCAGATGGCGCCTTAGCGCTTACTCGCTTTTGTAGGAGATAAACCTCGTTATCTTGTGGCAGTTTCATCCTATGGTTATCCTTCCCCTTCTCTGCTGCCCCCTGCTGATGCTACTTCTTGTTGCAGGAGAAGGATAAGGCCCACGAAGGAGCAAGACCCATGAGGGCCATCTTCCTGGCAGATGGCAACATCTTCACCACAGGCTTCAGCCGCATGAGTGAGCGACAGCTGGGTCTCTGGAACCCGGTGGGTCTTTCTGGGTGGACGCGAAGCCCGTTTGGTCCTAGTGCCTCCCTGTCCTTTCACACACCTTTGCGCTTTAAGTACATGTCCTTGCCTGTGTTCTCACCCTGATATACTACATGTCAAACCAGTTTTAGTCCATGCCATGTCGTCCATTCTTCCATCTATCTGTTTTCCATAATTACTTATCCAGTCCAGAATTCTGGTGGTGAGTAGTGTTGGCAGTAATAATGTATGAGTATCCTTGACTTTCCACAGCAAAACATGGATGAACCCATCAGTGTCCATGAGATGGACACGAGCAACGGTGTCCTGCTCCCTTTCTACGATCCTGACACCAATCTGGTCTACCTGTGTGGGAAGGTCAGTCTCTCACGCCCCTCGCTTACGGCCCTGTTAGGAAGATCTCAGCAGGAACACCCAAGAAATTGGTTCATCTGCATTTCTTTTTGTCTTGCCAGAGTGCTCAAGTTAGTGAGCTTGATATGAGCAGGCTTCTGCATGCACATCTGTAATTCCTTGCATCAAACAGTCTTGACAGTATTTTCAGGTGTATTAATTTCTTTTCCTCCAATTTGAGAAGCTTATTTGCTGAAAATACCTGTAGCGTATTAGATAATGCACCTGCCTGTTTGATATTCCCAGCCTGAATGCAAGTGGAAAGATCCTCAGCAGATGTCACGCTGTTATGCTGCTTATAGAAGGGATGCCATTTCCATTCTGCAGTAGTTTTGAACTCGGCCACTTCCTTCTGTTTCCAAGGGAGACAGCAGCATCCGCTACTTTGAGATCACAGATGAGGCCCCCTACGTTCATTACCTCAACACGTTCTCCACCAAGGAGCCCCAGAGAGGTATGGGTTATATGCCCAAGCGAGGACTGGACGTCAACAAGTGTGAGATCGCCAGGTGAGCCCCGGTAGTCTCTGTATTTGTAGCCACCCGTCCTCCTCAAAGGGCTGAGGATCTCTGTCAGTGGGGAGCCATTTTTAGAATGTCAAAAGTAAATTAACTGTTCTGCTGTGTTCTGAGGAGTGCATTCCTGCATTATTTTGTGCAATATTTAGCATTTGCTTTTCTATTTTTCTGAACTATAAAAGTAGTTTGGCAGCTGACTCAAACTTTGTTTATTCATACTTCTGTCCACTAGATGGCAGTGCAAATCTTGTCTTTCCATTCTCATCCTATAATGAACACATCAAATGAAAAATGGTTTCATGAACCCTTCTGGGCGTTAACTGTACGTGTTTGTGTGTGTATATATGTGTATATATATATATATATGTTTGTTTTTGTAGGTTTTATAAACTTCATGAAAGAAAATGTGAACCAATTATCATGACAGTGCCAAGAAAGGTAGGTCTTCTATTTCTGTTTTAAGGCCTTGGAGCCCGATTTTAGTTTAATGATGCCTTTTGGTCTTTTGGAAATATTAAATATTTGTGAAACTGGATTCTGTGCTTTTAGTTGACAGTCCATTGACAGTCCTTTTACTCTAAATGGTGCTGGTCCCATTTAACAAGATTGGATGCTAAAAGTTGAGTTTGAGGGGGTCTGCCTTCGCCCTTGTCCCCTGACACCCGTGTTTGTGCCACTCCCCAGTCGGACCTGTTCCAGGATGACCTGTACCCCGACACGGCCGGGCCAGACTGCGCTCTGGAGGCTGAGGATTGGTTCGAGGGCCAGAACGGCGACCCGATCCTCATCTCCCTCAAACACGGTTACATTCCTGCCAAGAACCGTGACCTCAAGGTGGTCAAGAAGAACGTCCTGGACAACAAGCTGAGCAGGAACGTGGAGAACACGAGCCCCAGCCATAAGACGGCTGCTCCAGCCCCATCCATAGTGAGTGCCGCACCTCGCTGGGGTTAGGCGCACGCACCCCCTCCCCAATGGCCCGATAGCCTCCCGTCGCCTGATTGCAAACCCCGACAAGCTTGAATGCTCATAAAATTAGGGATTTTCCAACCACCTCAGTTCCTCTCTGTGTCTGCTGTACCAGACCTTATCGAAATACTAGCTAAAGACCGTTTCTGCCCTTTTCCCCATTGGGTTTGAAACTCGTGTCTCTCATTTTGTAATTGATGGCTTTAGCTGTAGCGAGCACGATGCTGAACTCGCTCAGTTTTTATAGTAATGAGCATTATATGCCTTAGGGGAAATGGGTAGATCACAGCCAGGTGTGGAGAACTATGAGCAAAACGGGCAGAAATCGACATCAACCATCAGTCGTTCTGGGCTTCCCAGGGAGGCTGGGTGTGAGGTGGAGCAACTCAGCAGGGGTTAGCATGCTGCTTCTCCCGTACAGCAGTTCTGCTCTAAAACACGCAGAACCTGAATCTGTAATTTTTCTGTGCTTTTTTTTTCTTTTTCTGCACCACCCAGCTCTGTGTGGAAGTTCTAAATTTGTTCCCGTACCCTCCCAAAAAGCCAGCACACGCAGGCACACGGATAGGCTGTCGACTGCCCAGACACACAGGGGCGGAGATCCAGCCTTTAATCTGGCCCTCACAGCCTCTAATCAGGCGGGATGGGTCAGGCATGTGGCAGCGGCCCCGCTAATTTTTCCTCTGGCCTGGCCGTGAAGGAGCAAAATCGTTCTATGAGATCCGCACAGACGTGATCTTCAGTACAGTCACTGACGATTTAAAAATTGATAAAAATCGAAAACTGAAAAGGCTGTGAAGGTTTTGGTGCCCTTCAAACTAAGAGAATTCAATCTAAGTGCATATACTATAAAAGCAAAAATGCCCTGCTCTGATTTCGCGTAATATTCCAGTTTCACTTATGGTGCTGGGGTAATTTACTGGGGTAATTACGACAGAGGAGAAATGCATACAGAGAGCTGCGCATTACAGAGTACGTGTTCTTCTGTGGCCAGTAGATCAAATGTAAATGGAGTAGAAAATATACTTAACATTTGCAAATTTTAAGAATGAGTATATTGGTGACTGACAATGGGTCCCTGTCGCTTGTCCCCCCCCCACCAACCCCCACCAACAGAAAACTGAGGCCAAGCTGGATGAGATCCTGAAGGAAGTGAAATCGCTCAGGGACATCGTCAGCAGTCAGGAGAAGCGAATCGCCAAACTAGAGGAGCAAATGTCCAAACTTCATAACTGAGGACCCCCCCCCCATCATTCAGGGTGTGGATTGGTGGCTCGAGAGGTGGGCGGGGCCTGTCACTGCCAGTCCTGACGACTGCGTTCTGCCTAATGGGCCCCCACCCCAACGGTGAACCCCAAAATAAATTCCAATATTTTTCTTTCTTATATTTAATAAATTATCTCCCCCCCCCCCCCCCCCGTTAACACCCGAAGGGAAAGAATGAAAGACTAGGCCGACTATTATAAGGCTGTGATAGTCTGTTTTCATCGCATCATAAATTATCGATGAGCACATATATATTTTTAATAAAAGTTAAGATCTGGATTGCTGGCATTTGCGTGGATTGAAGTGGTTTTGGTGTGATTTTTTTTTTTTTTTATATATTTAAATTCCCCCCCCGGGTACCTCAGTTCTCTCCATTGATCTAATAAAGGCTGGCTATTAATCTCTGATCATGGCTTATGCTTATGTAATATAAGTGCATATATTTGTCCTGACTTTCGTAGGATCACAATTATATTCCCCAGAATTCAATTAAAATGCGCTTCAATTAAAAATGGTTTAATTGAGGATTAACCAGCCTACTGAAAAAAAGTCCAACTGCTACACATTGATTATAGTTAATTTCTTTATTGGGATGACTAGAACTGCCAGACTGTGTTTTTTTTAATGTAATTAAGAGGTTAAAATTTACTGAGTTTCATTCCTCTTAATATTGGAGTTGTTTTTGATGATTGGCTCAGTGTGTCAGACCCGAATCGGTAAATGTACCGAATAATACTTCACCCCCTTGTTTTCACTCGTCCTTTTGTTGCCGGGGGGGCTTCTTACTGCTCGCTTTTGAGACGAAGAAACGCAGCTCTCAGTATTGTCGTTATCTTTCGTACTCGCGTCCGCCAAATTCAAAAGGACCTCAGTTTACTGATCTCCCTAATTAAGCAGCATTGTAATTTGAACCCCCGCGCAGCAGATAAAAGCAGTAAGGCATAGAGCAGCCGGGCTGGTAATTGAGAAGGGGGGGGATGTGCCTGTCTCCCAGCCAAACAAGCGCCCATTCATGGGTGACGTGCTGCCTGTGCATTTGCTGGGGGTGGGACGGTGTTGAGGGGCTGTGTGTGGGGAGGCCATTTGGTCTGCCCTGCTGTACATGCCATAATAATCCCCGGCCCGGCCCACATTCCTCCTGAATGTTATGACCGGTGTCCAGCAGCTGCCCTTGGAGGTCCTGACCGCCTTTCTCGATCTTGCCGCTTTTTATCCAAACCTTTTCTGGCAGTTTATGGTATAAAACTTGACTTTTACACAGATAATGATTTTGTGAGCAATGAGCTCTTTATAATCTCCTTGCCATTTTTTCTTCTCCGCTGGCCTCTTTGTACGGACCTGATAAAAAACGTACATTTAATTCTCATTTAGTATGATTTTATTGATGTCTGACATTTCGAACATCGCCTTTCTCCTCCCCTGCCCCGATTTCAGCTGGTATAATCATTCTGGGGACCAGAACACACTCTGTTTCCAAAAAAACAAACACATTTCAGGAGATACTAAATGGATCAAACCTCGCTTTTTGTGACCACCCTGTTTTTCTCGGCACACTATCAGGGATCTTTCCATAACCTCGCTGTTGGTTTTGTAAAGTGTCTTAACTGTACAGTTGCATGTTGTGCCCAGCAGGGGGTGATCTGATGGCTCATGTTCATCTCAATCCTGATGGTGGGTTTTATTATTTTTTTTTTTAATGATGGATCTGATGTTAAATGTCCATAGCTGTTTCTCACTTCTGTTGTGTTCCTTTATCTTGGCTTGTGGGTCTCATGTCTGTGTTTGCTGTCACTGTGTGTCATTGCTTCTAGGGGTAACTTTGCACAGTGATCTTGACAAATTCTCCTTCAAAAAAAAACTTGAATAAAAAAATTGTTCTTCAAAAAAAAAAAACAGCAAAATAACGAGTGTTAATTTTATTTTCCAGTTAAGGGGAGAAGGGGGGGGGGTGCAATTTCTTAAGAGTCTGTGCAGTTCAGTATCAGATTGTGAGAGCAGAGGATAAAGTTAAGGAGAATGACATGTGACCGCAAGGTTGTTTCGGCTGTAGGAAAGGGTCCTGGTGTTGTTCACTTGAACAGTGATATGGGGAAAAAATGTTAATTTGGATTTAAATCAGCTGAGTGAATTACAAGCAACCACGTCACATTAAGCATCTCCGTCCATGCAGGAGGGTTTGCGTTTGGCTATAAGGAAACTGGTTCTGTCTGAGGACTGCATGGCTGCAAGGCCTTGTTGTTTAAGGTAGGAATCTGCAGTTTTAGCAAAGAGCACAATCGCTATCTCCAGCTGTAGCCAAATGAGGAGAGAGCAGGCTTCCAAAGGAGAGCTCAGTCATGTTTGGCTTTTAATTTGGCCTGAGACTGCTATTTACAGTGCTTTTAAAAAGCTTGGCAAGGGATGTTACTGCTGTGGGCAGGAGGGTAGGCTTCCTAAAAGTGCTGCGGCAGAAATCCAGATGTGGGGACGGTCCTTTTACCTAAGCGCCACAATTCCCCCCACCTGTGTGCAGCTCAATGGATAGTTAGCACAGCTGTTACAGTTTATCTTTTAGTAATCCTGCAGGTCGAGAGATCCTGAAACTTATATCTTTGCTTTGCTTATGGCGGCCTCACACCCTCGTGGTTGTGGGTTTGAGTCCCACCCAAGTTCTCTAGGCTTCAGTCTCACTGCAGCCCTGCACAGCATAAGATCTTAGGATGACGCATGGATGCCAGTTTTATTGTTCTCAGTTTAGTCAGGGGAAAGTCAGCAGGTTATCGTGATAGTGCCTCCTACAGGGAGAAGCTGGATTTGCAAATAAGGTTAGACTTGTCATGTTGTTATTTTTTAAATATAGTTTTTTTTTCTTCATCATTTGTGGAAGAGGGGGCAGCCAGTCACTGTTCACAAATGTATGAGCTGCTGTTAGCCCACAAACTCCTAGCGGTGTAAATGAATGAATATAACGCTTGCAAAACACAACTTCTGATTCCCATGACATTTTATACAAAGGGAACGACTATACACACGCTAAAGGAAAAAACATCTTATTTGTTCATTCTCTTCTATTTTAGTTGGACCCGGAGGGTGTAAAAACTGGCTTCTCATCCCCCTGAACCCAGATACCAGTGTTTACTGGTCACATGTCAGTTCTGGCAAAGATTCCGAGGCTGCAGCCAAGATCTGCCAGGCAGGGATGGCTGTGTCCATGTGCTGTCATGGAGCGGCTCTGAACGGGGCGGGATTGGCCGACGGCAGGTGTTCCGTTCCTCATGCCAGTCACACGAGCACTTACTCCAGCCTTCCTTCCTTTTCCTTCTCAGCTGACCTTGCTGGAACTTGCTGCATTCTATATCCTCTCTGGAGATTCGGACCCTTTTATCCTGCCATGTGTTTAATGTGAATTTCAGGTTCATATGGCAGTAATAACAAGACGGTATTTGAGACGCCGTTATGGAAAAACACTCACAGACGTTACGGTTACTGGCAGTTCTCTGTGTGGCTTTGTCTCTTTGCTAGGGAGATATTTTAACATGGTATCTGCTTGTAAACCGCCGTTTGTATCTTTCCATTCTAATTGCTAGATTACTGTATGTGGAATAATTCTTAGTGTTCAAATCTGAGCCTTGGCACAATTTCCAACAGAATTGCCGGAATTTGGGGGTGTTAAGGATGAAATTGAGTAATAAGGCAATTAAATTTGAACTCTTCCGGATAGCAGCTGGTCAGCACCCCCACTCCACTCCACTCCACTCCCCACCCCACTCCATCACAAGCAGCTACAACAACAGCTAGATAGATGTTCGAGAGCTGAAGCAGAATCTGCTCCTGAAGATGGCAGAATTGATGCTTAGGGAGGCACAGTGTGTAGGCTTATCACGCACTAATCACTGTCTCGCCGAATACTGACACCTGCAAAGTAATCCCTAAAAAAAGTCATGAGAAGTGGCTGATACAGGTCAGTGAATGAATCTATGGGCATGAAGCAGGGAACAATCCAGGAAGGGGGGCCCAACCCATCGCAGAGCACACTCACACATGCAAAATTTGGGAACTCCAATAAGCCTCAGCATGTGTTTGGACTGTGGGGAGAAACCAATGTACCCGGAGGAAACCCCACGATGGCACAGGGAGAACATCCAGACTCCACACACGTGGAACACAGGCAGGGAATTGAACCCCAGTCCCTGAGGGGTAAGGCAGCAGTGCTAACCACTGCACCACCATGCCGCCCCCTGGCAGGGAACCATTCAGCAAGAAAAATCCTTTTTACATGAAGATAATCACATGCAACATAAGATTATTGCCCTGAATGTCTGTTTGGCCATCAGTGAAGCTGTCTTGCATTCAGAAAATGGTCCGGAGAAAATGCTCATCTTTCTGTTTAGGGGCCAGGCTTGTGGGAAACTCTTTCTCAGGAAAGCTATGTGATACGGCCTCTGATAGCTTTCATATGGGATGGCAGCGAGTTGTGAGATCAGGGATATTTCTGTCCGTTTCCTGTGCTCTCAGGTTTACAAGGCTGGTCCATTTGGGTTAACTTCCATGGTGAAAGTTGGATAGGTTAAGGAATAATCCCAGCTGAGTGTGTAAATCTGTTGAGCCTAATCGATCAGAAGACTTGCTAAATTCAGCATTGATGTTTTGGTTGCACAGGGCTGGCAGGTCAGCTGGTGGCATTGTGGGCCCACTGTAGGACACAATACGTCTACACTAGTCTGCCTACAAAGCCCCAGGTTCTGATCCAGAGAACTGGATCCCCTCCTACACTGTCCTGCCGTTCACTGGCGTGTCTCCTGGCCCCTGGAGTCCCGCCCTCGGTCCGTGCCATATGAAGCCAGGGTCTAATGGGAACAGGCTGTGCCCTGCCCCAATCCGACCAGCAACGGAGGGGAGGTCCACTGGGCAGGAGGAGGCGGGGGTGGGTACAGCCCCTGTCAGCTGCAGACAGAGGATCTGTTCCATCTGGCGAGAAGAGATCCAGCCGACTACTAGCTGTAGCTCTCCTCAGCAGTGGGGAAGTGGCCGTCTGACTGCCTTTCGGTCCCTACCTTTGCCTGCTAAAGCTCTTCGCTGACTCCCGGTGTGAACCTCCCCGCCAAAGCCGGTCCCCTCTGCTGGCATCCGTAAGTACCAATCACTTTACCAAAGCATTTCTCTCTGCGGTCCTTCAGACAACTAACAAAATGGTAGAGTAAATTCAATTATAATATACATTCAAGATCCTTCCTCATGAAGGCTAGTCAACCTCATGAAGCCTAGTGCTTATTGCCGGAGTATGAGCGTGAAGGCAGGCATGTGCAGACCATGTGAGCAGGTCTCACAGAGCAATCATCACAGTTAGCTCTCATACCATATCGCCAAGGTTTTCATAAAGTTGGATGAAGAGGCAAAAATGAAGCTGGTGACTGCGGGACTGAGAGGGACTGTAGCATTTATAACCAGTTGAACGTGTGAGACTGAGGCTAGCAAGTAACGGGGCAGTAAATTTCAAAGATGAAAAATGAGAATGGATACATTTAATATATAATTCTTTGTCTTGCAAACCCATCCTTTACAGAGTTGAGCATTTTACATGAAGGAGCCATATTTATTTCTGATGTTTACATCTGGCAACCCCCCCCCCCCCAGTGACAAAAAGGAGGCACTTCAAAGAATTAACCTCCTACTGTACTTATGTGTGCTTTTGGACAAAACCAAGCTTACATTTTTTGTTATTTTTGTTTGCTGCTTGCGTGTCACTGAAGATTATAGAGTATGTACCTGTTGGTTGGCAAACTGCTATTGGTCCAGCCTACAGACATTTGTCGAATGGCAGTGAAGCAGAGCTTTCTGGACCAGTGTAGAATGTGGGTGTGTGGTGGAAGGAACAGGGACGGAGAACCACAGAGCTTTTTTCCACTGTATAATTTGGGCCTGTTAATATCGTGGCAACGTAGCAGATTGCGTAGGCTTAAAACTGCGCTGTCTATGTGCAGCACAGAGGTGCAGACCTTACCACCATTTCGGATATGGCTGTAGTTTAAATGTACATTTCTGTGACTATGCAGGTCGCATCAATCCCTGTGGGTCAGCTTTAGGTTTATTACACAAAAAAAACTCATGGTCCATTTTTAGTTTTATTAGTTAACACACAGTTAACTCTGCTCTATGTAACAATTTAAAAAGTTCTTTTCTTCTACATAATGATGTTTTAGAAGTACAAAAGATATGTAGATATGATAGAAATATCCTATACATAAATCACATTTGCAGCAACAAAAATAATGTATATTCTTTACTCAGCTATAGGAGGAAACTTATGTAATTGTTTTGAATTAGAAGATGAATGGAATTCTGTTTTTAATGCCCTTGGAAAGATGGTCAGTGTGGCCAGGAGGACAAACACAGGAAGCGGGCAGGACCGTCCCTGCAGTGTTGCAGAGGAGAGAGAAAATGGATCCAAGCCTTAGCAGCTCTGAAAGCAAAGTGCTTTATGGGCCTGGGGCACTCAGCTGGTTTGCCAGCCTGATGTTCTCACTTCCATGCTAGTGTCTCTGTGCCTCAGTCTGCATGTGCAGGAAAACTCTGGTCCCTTGGTCGGGGGGATGGGCTCCTCAATCAAGTCAGTATTAGACAATTCATTTTAATTATTACCTCATTGACACCTGGATCTCTGGGTGATGTGATTCCATTAAAAATATAATAAAAAAATGGCTGAAGGAAAACAAGAACATCCCTTGATTCTTGAGGACCAAGGCTGAGTAACAACACCTTAAAATAGTGGAGGGCGAAACTAGCCTTTGAAAGCCAAGGGGTGTTTACTGTGCACAGTCAGTCACAGGCTGATCTCACCCAATCAGAACTAATAATCAATCACCAATGAGAAGTGGGTTATCATTCTGCCAGCGAATTATATTTTCTCCATAATTAGCTTTACATAATGCCAAGAGGTTTTCCCAACACAATCAATTGTTTAATTGTGAAATCCTTTGACATTTTGGCGCAAGATACAGTATATCATTTATTTCTACAGTTAATGCAATTTATTTCCAAATTCCTGAATAGAAACTTGATATTTCAAAAGTAACTTGGGGTCTAATGGAAATGTGATGAAAGGATACATTCTGTTAAAGAATAATTTAATAAATCATTTGTAAGATTTAAACCTACAAACATCCAATCAATCACATGTCCAGATCTGTAACAAATAAATTGCACCTGCATCTGGAAACAGCCAATCACATGTCCAGATCTGTAACCAATAAATTGCACCTGCATCTGGAAACAGCCAATCACACGTCCAGATCTGTAACCAATAAATTGCATCTGCATGTATGGTTAAAACATTGACACTGTTGTAATTGTTTTGTTTGAAAAATATACATTATGTGCATCATTTTCCATTATTTTCCCCTCTTTTCACCACTCTGTTTATACTTAATTTATTGCACACTCTCACCGTGTCATTGGCAGGAATGTATCTGAACCGAAAAAAATCCATTCAGAAATTCATTCCCAGATCACAGGATTCCTCCCTAAACAGATTTAGGCCAACTAACAGAACTTGATTTTCAGGGCCACCAGTGACATGGACCTGGCATCTCTACAGAAGCAAAAGGAACATAGTGGTTCAGTGCCGGCCAAGTGAGTAAGTCAGACTAAGGGGCACTGTGGATGGATATATGTCACGTGTAGAACTGTAAACTGCAAGTCACGGGATGAAACTAAAGAACAGAACAACCGAAAAAAAAAAGTGCATCATCTGCTCCCAAGGATATATATCAATAAGGTAGCTGGGCTTCTTTGGATTACAGAGTATGTCAGGCATCTATGCTAATGAATTTCTTAATTTAAAATACAGAAATTGCAATTCCCTCTAGCTAGCACTGAGCAGGCTTCAGATGTCAGGAGGCAATGTACACCAGGGGGCGGTAGAGAGCCCCTTCACTGGAGAGTGTATGGTTAAATGACTTGGCTGTGGAACATAAATATAGAGGAGAAGGCCACAAGGATCCCACACCCTGTTCCTCCTCCTGAAGCATATAGTTTGCGCCACCCTTCTGTGCGGCAAATGAACAGCCTTTTCGATGCTAATTAAAAGCTCCAGCAGATGCCCCGACCAAAATTAGGAATGCTTATTAAACTATATTTAATACAAACATGGGAAAACACAGCACAGTTCTAACAGCCAAATATTCAAATAAAGAATGGCACATTTGTATTTGTTTCCTCCAGCTGGTAGTTATACAAATATAATCGTTGTCTTGATTCTACAGGAGTTTCTATGGGTGTCCTGAATGGGGGGGGGGGGGTATTTTTGTTGGGAATAGGTTAAAAACATAGTAATCTATAAGAAAAATACTTCAAACACCAGGATCTACCTACTCAGATGATAGATACCATGGGTTTGTAGACACTGCAAAACAATTGAAAAAATGCAAATCAGGACCAAACTCTGATGGTTTATGTTATTTCCTGCCAAGGCTTCAACACACAAACATTTTGGTGTTATGCCTAAAATAACATAAACCTTCACAGCTTGGACCTAATCCTCATTATTTAAAAAGAGAAGTTCTAGGCCTTCAGCTTCCCTTTCAGGCTGACTTTAGCTAGTGTACGTGCTCTGCTTGTCTAACCGATTCCATGTGATTAGAGTCACACACCTCATTACTGCAGATTAGGTACCAGATTTTGGTGAGGAAATTGTAGAAGCACCACCTCTCGAGTTAAAAACCTTTAACAAAGTGGTATGTATTTATTAAAGCATCGGGTCACCTGGGCTATCTTCATTAGCATCATTGTGCTAACTCTTAACTGAGTCTGAGTGTCTTGGCTGACCAAAGTGCAAACTGGCGGGACCCTGCCTGTGTTACCAGACCGGATTGCATCACCCCTCTGTCAGCGCTGGGCGTTCTTGTGTGACGGCAGAATGATCTGCGGCTTGAGAGAGGCTAGAGCAATAGGGGCCATTTGTAGGTGGAAGGTCATGCCACATGAACCACGGCAATTCATGGGGGGGGCGGAGCAGCAGTAGAATACCATTGGCAACAAGAGTGTGCCAGTGTACTTGAGTGCAAGTTTGAAGTCCTCCTTTGCCATTGTCCTCACAGGCCACTCATATATTTGTTTCCAAATGCAGCTGTTTGTCTCCACATTTGTCAGAGTTCAGTTCCTTCTCCTTGAAAAAGCATGTTGAACCTAATAGTATGGGATAGCATAACTTCATCAAAAAGTCACACAAAAGAACTGATGCAAAGTTCTGTTCATGTAGATATCATTTTGACCCAAAAATAAAACACAATTAACTAACTTTCCTAACTTCTTTTACCCAGGTTCTCTGAACAACTATGAAGCTCTCTTTGTTCCTTTCTCTGGCCTGTGTGTCCACGATCCTCCTGTGGAACTGCAGCTGTGATGCCACGCCCTTCCCATTCAACATGTCCGCAGAAGGCAGTGGGGAGACTGACCCAGAGATCATAGAACCTGCCTCCTTTACCACTCGCACCCCAGACCATGTGTCTCCAACACCTAGGGTCACCACTATCACCCGCATCAAGCACTTCATCCTCAACCAGGTAGTGGACTTCCTGCGCGAAAACCTGCTCCTCATCATCGTCGTCTCGTCACTGGTCATCATCCTCATCTTCATCATCTGCTGTGCCTCTGTCATGAGCCACAAACGCAAGCTCAATGCCTACTACCCATCGTCCTTTCCCGCAAAAAAGTATGTGGATCACAAGGATAAGTGTGGGGGTGCCAGGACATTCAGCGAAGTCCCGGGCAAGCCAGCTAGCACCCAGCAGGGCGGACCACCGGAACCTGTCAAGCAACCGCAAAATGACAACAACATGGTCACCAAGAACCTGAGGACTCCCTCAAAAGCATTGGTGGGAGAAAAGGAGGGCAAGGAATCCAAGCTGAAACCCCAAGAGATTCAACCCACCAAGGATGAGAGGAAGCCAGAGGAGACCACCCAAGTGGCCAAGCAGGAGGAACCTAAACAAAGCCCAAGCACCAGCCAACCCCCCCTGGTTTGTCTGTGCCACTTGAGAAATGGCAACCAGCCAATTGCTCCCCAGAATTCATTGAGCCCAGAAGATCGAGTGGCCAAGGGAGATGGGAATGTAGCAAGGGTTCAGGGAGTTGTTGTGGAGGTGGTGTGAATGAGGAGGAAAGGTGACTTACCACGGAGAATGGCTGGTGTGACACCTCCAACACGGCGTGTCTGTCACACTATCCTGAAGCATTTTTTTTGCAATTTTGTTTGAGATGGTGGAAAATTAAAACAAAGAAAGAAACAAAGGCATATTTTTACAACAGGTTATTTAATAGGATTGTTCTGTCATTATTAGTGCACGGAAACCAAAAATGAATGACTTAAAACTTGTTATAGGCTCATAAGTATGAGCCATGAACCATGACAAGGCATAATTGTTTTTATTTTTATCAAACGTATCTGATTTTCCAGTCATTCAAAGCAGGATTCTGGCAGAGCCAGACACAGCCTATTTAGAATAAACAAGACTGCTATTTTATCATGTTCCTGTATTCATTGTTACATATTTTTTATAAAGATGATCCATGAAAATACCTCTTTTGGTACATCATTGCCAAGGCACTGAGGTCTTCAGCCATTTCTATTTGCAGTGACATACCTGCGTGGTGTCCACCTCGGTGCCTATATTTTGGACAAAAAGGGAAGGATTTAACCATATGCGTAAAAACTGATATCATTGATTTTCCTTTTAAAGTAGAATGCAGTCGTTATGTTGATTATCTTTAAATGTCTTTGCTTTTCAGTGACCTGTGCGTTCCTCTCCTAAATTCACTGCATCTATAAGACAGCTTCACAGTACTTTAAACTGTGGTCTTAAATCAGGTCACCTTTTCATTGTATCAACCTGGTCGACACAAGAAATCAGTCATTGTTACATTTACATTTATTCATTTATTTGACGCTTTTATCCATAGAAACTTGCAGTAGATGGAAAGGTTACATTTTATGTGTGCTCCGGGGATTGGTTAGCTTTACAGTATTATACCCCTAATCTTTTTGGAGCACTGTGGTTACATTCTTTGTCGTGTTCAAAAATCCCCCTGAGGTAAAATTTTTAATCTTAATACCCCTTTCATATAATGTTGTCAGCTATGACACCCACACAGTCTCCATTGTCTCCAGCATAATGTTAATGGATTGTATATGTAGTTGAATTTTTCTTGTTCATATGCAACCTATCTTGCAATCAAATCGATATACGTTACGTCCCTTTAGTATACCACTTAAAGGACATTCCCGTAGGAAATTACGTTCAGCGTTTTTATATTTAATTGCTTTTGAATGTCATGATACTTGTCTAACGATAACGTACGTGCGCGTGCCTTACATTTTCTGTTACTTTGTGTTTGTGTGAGTCTCTGTTTAGAGGCGTATAACATTCATTTAACTTTATATAAAAGGGGGAAACGTGTATTTGTGTCTGTTAATGTTGTTTATGTCTCATTAAAGTTATTTTTCCGAATGATGAATTTTGATGTTAAATTTAAAGATCGAAAATTAAAAATAACTGTGGATGGAAAAAACACTGCGCTGTACGAAAAAGAGGGTAATAACGTACTTACGATGCGTTTATTCCCACTTTATCATAAACACGCTTATGTCAGCCAATATAACCGCCACAAATAAACCTAGCGATAAAATAATCCAGTTTCGTGTGATAGTTTACGTTACCAATGTTAGGGTCATCAGTTTCATTAGTGGTTATAAACAATGTCTAGACTGTTACGTTATTCTAATGCATTCTGCTGCAATGATTACACTTATTCCTTTTGTGGTTCTATTTTCCAGTGGGTCAGGATGGATGTTGTACTTTGGTGAAACGCAAATAACGGATAAAACGCGTCCTTTACCTTTAATTACACGCATTCCTTGTAGGCCTGGTACTAATGTGATTTAAACCCTTTCTACAGGCTGCTGGATGGGGACGTTTCATAACACTTTTTTTTTTATTAAAAAACACTTGACACATTCGACCCAAACCAATAAAAAGTACCAAAGCACCCACAAACATGGTCAAATTATAAACTACTGGATATGAACATCAGCATATAGTGTCTGAACAGACAGGAATAGTTTTATGACAGTGTATGTGAAAAGAACATCTTTGTAGACGTGTTTTATATAAATATTTAATGGCGGCATTTCAGGGGCAAAGTACGTGTGCAGGCTCTCCCTCGCGGACCAAATTTGGTCTCCTTCAGATGGCGGGTCAGGATGATCCGCATTGAGGAGACTTGTTGGCAAGAACACTCGTGATTTTGGCTTCAGTGCCAAAACCTCTCAAATATTTGTTGAAAGAGTTTTTAATTCAACTGCCATCCAGTCCAGGGTTTACCCAAGACTGGGATGGGATCCAGCCCCCCCCCCCCCCCCGACCCTGACCAGGATGAGCAGTTGGAAGATGGGATGTGAATTCATTTTCGAGTCACATGTAGGCCTAACATGGTCCTAATTTAAAGAGGAGATGGAAAACTGGAAAAAGGAGAATCCTTTCCAGCTCCTGCAGTACTTTAACCACGAGACACAGAAATAGCATTTATAATTTTGAAACAAAAACACAGTATGGCCCAGATTAGAAATTTGACATAGGCCTAGCATTCAAAAAAGCTGGCAAGAGCATCCATAATCTCAATGAAATTTCAGCACCAGCTTCATAAAAATAAATGGATGAGCACTAAGCAGACTGTGTATGAATTTCAGCACTAAAAGGAATTAATTGTTGAGTTTGAAATCTGTTAACTAGCAGCATGCTTACTGACAGTTACTGAAATATGCACCAACTAATCTCCCTTCATTTATTTTGTCAAAAAATGAGATAAATCTATCTGTGACACTAGAGCATGTCTTCGCACAAACAAATAGTGTATCTATGTTTCAGCCTCTTGGTGAGCTAATGAACTTAATCCCCATGTGACTTTAATCAGCAATGTCTGCGTGTTGCCCTCTGCCGTCTCTGTCGGGGTATGGGGGACTTTTTCATGTGCTCGTCGCTGTCCCTTAGGCTGAAACCTTGCACTGTTATTTGAATATTTTGTGGCAAATGTAAAAAAAAAAACGGAATGCCTGACTTTGCTTAAACAAGGCTGTCTATAAATGTCACGCAGGCAAACAAGGGCACTTTGTGCCCAAAGATCCTGCAACGAGCTAGGGTTGCCACCCGTCCCTTAAAATACGGAATTGTCCCGTATTTCACGTTAAAAATTGTATGTCCCTTTTTTAATCAATACGGTTTTGATTTTTGATTTGGTTGATTTACCACCACTGGTGCATTTTTTTGCATGAAAAGTGGCAACCCTACAACGAGCGGCCCTTTTCTCTCTTTCTTGGCCTTAGGATTTTCGATCAGTATTTCAGAAGCCAGTCAGATGAATTAGTATCCAATGACAGGACGTAAGAGTTTGTACCTTTTTTGGGGCGCCCTTCTGTTATTGTTGGCAAAGTAGTTTTGTCATTCTGCATTCTGCTGACTAAAAACTAGGGATGCACGATGATATCGGCACGATGTTGCTATCGGCCGATAAAAGCTTAAAAGGTTCATTATCATCACCAGCAGATATAAACGTTTCTGCCGATTAGGCTGACCAATCAGGTGGCGTGCTGACTGTCTAAGAGCACTAACAGTAAGCTAAAGCATATCGGCTGTATGGACTGGTTTTGAAGTGCAGTCGGCCCTCCATATCCATGGGTTCAATAATAATAATAAAAATATAATGCCGTACTGGCATATAATTTATATCTTATAGAAATAATCTCCTTACTTTTAATGACTTAATATCTACATTTGTAAAATGATACATTTAGGGTATGTTGTTGTTGTTGGCCTTGTTATATGTTTCCGTTTACAGTAAGCAGGCCATCACAAGGCAAGTATGTGGTTATTTCTAGTATTCTTCTCTAAAATTAAATTTAAAAAAATACCAGCATATCGAATATCGGAATGAATCCAATATCGTGCATCCCTGAAAAAGCTGCTTTTTTAATTCTCCAGATAAATTTTACTAAGGGCTTAAAGAAAAATATGACGAAACAATTGGTGACAGATCTGGCTGCGGCTTCCCTCCTCCAAGCAGTAAAACACCATAGTGTTAGTATATAGGCCTAACATTTTCAGTTCTTCACACTATATTATTCTATGTCTTCGTATAAGTTGCTGTAGTGCATGAACACAAGAAAACGAAAAATGAGACCATTTGAAGTTTTCTACTTTAACTTTTTACACGTATGCAGGTCAGTGCGGACCACCTTGTAATTGTAAGCGTCGCGATCGATGGAAAGTGTGCCACCTATTGGCAATGTTGGGAATGACATTGTACTATCGGCACCTGTCGCACCAGCGCTCCTAGACAATAGTGCCGGATGCTTATCATGCCTCTGGATGCCCGCATTGTCTTGTCAGGGGAATACTTGGTTATTTTAAAAAAAAAAATTTAGTTTGTGAACTAAAATCATTTTTGTGCTGGTTAAGTTTTACTGGTGTCAGTTTGGCACTTAGAAGCTAGTTTTTAATTGATGGCGCAGTTTGAGAGTGATGCGTGTGCTGCTTTGGAAAAACTGGGAACACATGGTAAGTGCGAAAGCTAATGTTCTACAATTAAAATACCAAAAAAGCAAAGGTTATCAATGTGAAACGTTTCCGTTTCTATAAGTTTCTATAAGTGTGGAATGCGTTTGATAGATAAGCTGTGTTCATATGCATGCAACTTAGAAACTCAGAACTTAGAAGTATTAAAACAAGAAAAAACATAAAACAAATAGTTTATACATCTTGTTGTGGTTGTGGAAGTTTCCCGCATAGCACACTTGCTTTTGTGGGAAATGGAGCGTGCATGTGGTTTGCAGTGAGATGGGATGCCGGCAGAGTGCCAGCTCAGTGATCCGCTCTGAAATGCAGACGTCAAAGATGGAAAGTGAAAAGTCTGCAGCTCAAAGGAGCAGCCAGCAGCTGAAAGGCGAGTCCTGCAAGGCGGCTTGCCTCAGGATCAGCTTTCCCTTCCTTTTGTCAAGGAAGTGCTAAATAATTTGGGAATACAAGTCCTACATAGTTTGCCGGCAATCTGCTCGCTTTCCGACAATCCATGTCCTGAATGGCTGATCAGCTAATCTATGTTTTCCGACTGACTCATAACACTAAAGCAGATACCTTTATTTGCCACTTTGCTAAACAGCTAAATCTTCATATGACTATGATGTAATTGTTGATCAGTTTGAAACAATTGCAATTCCAATTCTAAGTGTTTTTTTAGCCATCAACAAACATCTTACCAGAGATCTAATCAGGATGAGAACATGGCATCAATTGGTGAAGAAGACACACAACAAGTAACAGAATACTTTTAGGTTCCATTAAACTTTGATGCCTGCTTGGGATTTGCCGAGACAGTTTGGTTTCTACCTTGCAGAGCATCTCCTCGAATTAGGTATGCAATTTTTACACCCTGGGGTACAAAAAAAAACATAGTAAGCACAGCTGGAGAAAATGCCGCTCTATTTAGTCGTTTTACTACTCAAAACCTAGACGCTTTGGAAAAGAAGAAATATAATTTCAAGCTGCATTTTCTCAAAGGTACTTTATACTAAAAACCTTTATTTTCGGTTTCAGGATTTTCAGGGTGTTTAAAAAGAAGACCACACGTTATAAAAAAAAACTGATGAAAATAAAATGGAGTTGGTTCTTTCCTACAATTATTTAGAAGCCTCTGCAGATGTCACCTTCCTGAAGACTGGGAATGGGTACCTCTGAGTCCTCGATGGCCTGGCTCTGTCCCTTGACAGTAAGCCATGGCCAGGTGCCTATATGGTCTGCTTCTGGTCCTTGTTATGGCTCCTCTAGTTTCCCAGGTGGCTTCCATCTGCCCTCTAGGGTGTTGCTGCCCACACTCAGGGTCTTTGGTTCTCTGTGAATCCCTGGGCCTTCAGAGCCTGCCACGTGCCGTTCCCCTCAGCACATCCGTCCTCTCCGTGGCCCACAACCGGCTGTGCAACGTGGACCACCTGCTTCGAGCTTTCTCTGACCTCCGGGAGCTGAGTCTCGGCGACAACCGGCTGCCGCGCTTCCCCCGGGGCCTGCCTCCCAGCCTCCAGTCTCTGCAGCTGAGGGAGAACCGCATCACGTACCTGACGGCAGGCGGCTTGCGACAGTTGGGGAACCTAACCAGGCTGGACCTGGAGGAGAACCGCATCCGTTTCGTCCAGCCTGGTGCCCTGCTGCGACTAGCAAAACTGCAAGTTTTGAGCCTGAAGGGGAACCGCCTGTTGGGGCTACCGCTCTCCCTCCCCCCCTCTCTGGTCCACCTGGACCTGTCTGCCAACTGTCTCTCTTCACTGGATCTTGCATCACTGGCCCCCCTCACGAACCTGCAGGTGTTGAAGGTCAATAGCAACTGCCTGAGGTCAGTGCCTGCGGGGACCTTTGACGGGCTGCCCCGCCTCCAGACCGTCGCCCTAGCTGACAACCTCTGGGTTTGTGAGTGCGACATCCTCTACCTGTACAGGTGGCTCCTGGACGGCAGATTCCGGATGGCCGGTGACTTGGCTTGTGCCTCCCCAGTCCACTTGGCCCGCCGTTTGCTCCTCACTCTGTCCATCACAGCCATCTGCCCCTGGGTACTGCAGACAAATGATACCAGGGTTCCCCCAGATACTAGGGTGCCCTACAAAGCACTGATCAGTCATGCAGCTTTTCCTGGGGCTGATAGCACATCTGCACCCTCCACAGCCAGGCCATTCTTGGCGTCCTTTAGACACACAGTAAAAGTGTCAGAGACACTAGCCATGACTGATGACCACATTGGTCAAGACCCCTTAGCCGCCCACCTCTCAGCCAGTCGCTATGTGTTGGAAGAGCTGAGCTATAAGGACTGCTTGTCATTGAATTTGACCCCACTTCCCGCCCTCCAAGTGGACAGCTCCATGCCCACATGCACAGAGAACTCTGCGGGGCCCCACACAGATGCTGACAGCACCAGCCCCGCCTTCCCCACAGACAAGTCCGGCCCACAGCTCGCCACCCCCTTCTGGCCAGTGAGGCTGCAGGAGTCCAGCGCCATCGTGGCTATGCTAGCCATTCTGTGTGTGCTGGTCCTCCTGGTTCTGCTCCTACTTCTGCTTCTCCTGCGCAAGGTCTTGAGGAGGAACCAGAGAGTGGCCCCCATTCAGAACACCTGAGTCTGAAAACACCAAAGTAACCTGATGAACAAGCATAACAGAATTGCAAAATATCAGAGAACCATTGCTGTTTATCACAAACATGAGGCACATCAATGAATTAAAATGCATATCTATTAAAAATTCTGAAAATAAGACTAATGTCTTTATAAAAGCGGACAGCCACCTCCAAAACTGAAGTGCCAAATGAACACAATATTACTTTACTGCTGTTGCTATTTCTTCTGCAGCACGTGTGACAAAATCATGACAGAAGAATAAGACTCTAACTCCTGTCTTCTGACATTCATGCTGGCTTTGTCCAATCATGGCTTACCTTGGTGAACCCCATACATTTCCATGTTCTTCAATATATCAGTCTTATATCCCAGAACTGGATATAAATAGAGCCTGAGTTATTATGAAGAACATGGTGCAGTTAGCAGAACAATAACCTTAATATTGGATAAAACATACAGTCTGAGGCACCTTAAAATGTTGTCACTATTGTGAAAATACACTGCCTGGCCACAAAAGAGTCGCACACTTATTTATATTTCATTGGACCACCTTTAGCTCTGATTATGGTGCACATTCAGCATGACATTGTTTACACATGCTTCTGCAACATCTCAACATTTTCTTTCCATCCAGATTTGCATAAATTTCTCGTTGAGATCTTCTGTTGATGATAGGTGAGTCGAACCACTCCATAAAGTCTTCTTCAGCACATCCCAAAGACTTTCAATGGGGTTAAGATCAAGCCTCTGTGGTGGCCAGTTCATGTGTGAAAATGAGTTCCTCCCTGAGCCACTCTCTCACAATTAGAGCCTTATGAATCACGGCATTCCCGCCCTGGAATATGCCCATGCCATTAGGGAAGAGAGAATCCTTGGGCTAATCTGGCCATTGCTGCATAACCTTTCTGAGCTGTAATAATGATCATTAGCACTTAAGCACTTGTTGGTTTAATTTCAAGCAGTGACTTTTTTGGCCCGACAGTGTATATTATGAATGTTACTCTTCAGCAATCCTTTGATTCTCTCTATTCAGAGACTCTGGAAGTGAAGGTCTGATAAAGCCAAAGTGTAATGGTGAATGACAACAGTTATTAAGAAAGGGCCCAGTTGGTTATAAATATTTAAAAATGTAATATAAATATAAAACATTTTTTATCAGACACTTTTATCAAAAGCAAGATACATTTTTGAGAAACAAGGGTCAGACAACCCCTGAAGCAACAGGGGATTAAGGGCCTTGCTCAAAGGTCTAACCATGACGCCTATGCTGGAATGTGAACAAACAACTATCTGATCACAGCACCCTAATCCATTAAGCCACACAGTTGATTCTAATATCACTGGCAATCTAAGGTAAGACTTGGTAACTTCTGTCTGTGCTGAAGACTCAGAGCTTGGGCAAACCTATCAGCTACTTGACCAGAAAGGTTTTATTTTATTGGTGTGTTAAATTATTTCTAGCTATTCCACAAGCAACTCAAACTCACCTACAGATCCGTCTTCCATGATTGTTTATCCAGTACAGGGTCATGGTAAGGCTGGAGCAGGAAGGAGACAACCAGGAGGTGCGAGGCCACAGTGCTACTCACAAGTCATTTTTCCTCCAGCTAATTTCAGGAAAAAAATGATCTTACCATGACATTTTCCTGTGGCTCATATAAACGCTGAATAAAAATCAGTTCATTAAGTACTTAAATAAATTCTTCATTTTGTACTTTCACAAGAAAGACTTGAATATTGTTGCAATGCACTATGCGCTCTATGTGGGTCTGTCCAGCCATCCCTCCATTTGCATGTGGCAGTTAAAAGGGACATAAATGACCCCCAACACTATGTTAGCTGATGGGTTATGACTAGAGTAAACTCATGTGGCAAATTTAACAGGTCATGTTTCACCTGCAGCACATTTAACTAATGCAAGGTAATTCACTTAAAGGATTAGATGTCACGGATATTAATTAAAAATTAATTGATCCAGTTTGTTAGTTTACTATTTGTAGGCCAAACACATCCTTTACCATTTCAACATTGCACACGTTCTGTGTAACTCATTTTAAAGAAATACTGGGACGATGTCGGTAAGCTGAGAAAAGGACTTCCATACTTCATCACACAGCGAGGATACGTACATCATAATAATAATAATAATAATAACAATAATAATAATAATATAACAATAATTACAAAACAAGTAACAACATACCCACGTTCAGTTACATTCATGTCAACCCGAAAGTTAGAGTATATTAAATTTCTGTACTTTCCGACAAGGTACACATAAAAGGAATCTGTACACAAATACTGGAAAGTCAAAGAACATTGAAAGCGGTCGTCTGTCGTATAAGTTACTAAATATGAGAAATGTTATCATTTATTATAAAATTCCCATATTACATAAAAATTACAGAAACTTTCGAAAAATACATTTTATAATTGCGAATTAGTATGTATTCCCATAACGCATACTTTACATAATTCTAGACACAGGAGTATTTTGAGCGTGACATTATTTAATAAAACTAAAAATAATAGTGGACGTGACCCAATATTTTCAGCATGTATCTGCAGGTCTTACATGCAATTTCCAGCTCCGCACCAAGATGGCGCTGATTGCAGTGACAAAATAATCACGTGGTGTTTTAAAATGCGACGCATCATCAAACAGTATTTAAAACGCCTGAACGACTGGCCCTGACAATTTCAATAAAACGAGAAAGAAGTGCAATAAAAATGTTTTATTTTAACTATTATGAAAATTAGAATAAATTATTAATCAGGTGGCCAGACGTCGCAACACTGCGCGTTGTTTTTTAGGGTAATTAAAATCAGGCTTGAGGTTGGACAACACTTCGCTGTTACCAGGCAGATCGAGTCCCAACATGGCGGCAAAGGGAAGCGAAGAGAAGACGCAGTTTCAAGAGATGGAGGAGGAGACGACAGCGGGACTGGAAAGAGAAATGGAGTCTGATCAGGAAGAAGGAATGGGGGTCGAAGATTCCTCTGAGGATGAAGACGGTTCCTCGGAGGATGAGAAGGAAAACGAGGCCGAAATACAGCGTTTGGAAGAACAGGTATGGTGAAAAAATGAATGAATGAATTTGTGAATATGTGTGGTCAAAAGCCCGTTTCTTGACTTAAAACACAAATGTTTCTGGCTGAATATCTAAGATCTTGAAAATACAGGCCGTCATTGATCGCCCAGTATCCATGTTATGTACGCGCATATTAGCATTTAGTGTAACGGCGTGTAGGCGATCCATACGCACGCAGCACGCTCTCCTTTAGCTAAGCCGGGGTGTAAATGACTGCGTTAGGGCTTCGCGTAAGTGGGAGACCGCGCGGTGCGTCGTGCTGGCAGTGACGCACGCTGGCAACGCTTTTGCGTGTCTAGCTTTTCGGGCTGATCTCCAGGTTTACTTTCTGGGTGTAAAAACCTCATTTTCTAAGCGTTGCACCGTTAAGGTTTTGTCTGTCGTGGCCGCAAAACCCTACAGCCTCCCCCGCTGAACCGGCGTGCTCACGACTTTCCCAGTCCCGTTAGGGAGCGCATTGCTTTCCAGGGTAGCGTGGGCGTGACGGGCAAAACTCACCTGCCCCGTCAACGAGAGAGTCGCTAGATACGTTCCATAATTGCCTGGCTTGTTGATTCGTTTGTCCCTGTCGTGTCATTTCCCCCTGTCCTTAGCGCGCAGTCACCTTTTGACACCCGACTGCCTGTAAAACTTTCCTTGCTGTCTATACGGACGTGTTTGCTCACTGATTTGCAGCTTTCCATCAATGCATTCGACTACAACTGCCACGTGGACCTGATCAAGCTGCTGCGGCAGGAGGGCGAGCTGCTCCGACTGCGCAGGGCCCGGCAGAAGATGAGCGAGCTGTTCCCTCTGACAGAAGGTCAGACCTAGCCCATGCTGCATTCGCTGTCATTCTGTTTGTTTGTGGTCATTAGAAACGTTTTGTGTGTTAATTATTCATTTAGATGGTCATTGTTTACAGGTGAGTTGGCGTGACCTTTGGGGCACGTGCCTGACCGCAGCTCCTAAGGTGTGTGTTTAAATCTCGCTCATCTTCTGCAGAGATCTGGCTGGATTGGCTCAAGGATGAGATTCGGATGACTGAGGGGGAGCCCCACCGTGAGAGTGTGTATGAGCTGTTTGAAAGAGCCGTGAAAGACTACATCTGTGAGTATGGGCCCGGGCTTTTGGGCAAAAAAGGCGTTCAGAGACATGGGGGGCATATGAGCCATAAAAATGGGGCATCTTTCTCCTCACTCAGGCCCTGAGATCTGGCTGGAGTATGCCCAGTACTCCATCGGGGGGATGGGGACAGCTGGTGGCATCGACCGGGTGCGGTCCATCTTCGAGCGAGCCCTGACATCAGTTGGCCTGCACATGACCAAGGGGGTGGCATTGTGGGAGGCCTACCGGGAGTTTGAGAACGCCATCCTGGCCACGTTGCAGGTAGTGCATCCTTTGAGTGCATTGTGGGAAATATCCCATTAAAATGTAATACTGTTAATGGAGGCAGCATAATCTGTGTACAGAGGATGAGTGCACTGTCTTGTCGATGCTCCTAAATCACTTCCATTGTTCATCAATTTTGGCATTAAAGACAGTTTTGCTGAAACGAGGTCATGTTGAAATGTGTCCCTTCTGGGGGGGAATGTGTACAACTGATAGCCCGCGATACAAACGCCACAGGGGAGACGTTACCTCCTCTCGTTCTGCCTCAGGCTCTTTGCCAGTGTGCAGGCCCTGGTAACATCCCCCCCTCCCCATCATCCCTCTTGTCTCCGCAGCCACCCCCCGGCAGTGTTCCCACTCGCGAGCAGCAGGAGCTCCCGAACGCTCAGCTTGAGCGCATCCACACACTGTTTCGCCGCCAGCTGGCCGTCCCATTAATGGGTGAGGCTCTTGGCTTTACTGGGGGGGGGGCTCCCAGAACGGATTTCGTAGGGCCATGCCATGCCTCTACTGAATGGAGCTGGAGCATTGTTGGGTTCCTTCAAGGCTTTTCCTTGGGTTGGTTTCAGGTGGGCAGGGGTTGTAGGCTGCCAAGTCTTTCACAAAGTGCCTGGCCAGCTCCACCCGTCAGAAGAGCCTGGCATGGGTACAAACAGATGGTTTGGCCTTGTGTGCGAGGCTTTGGAGGCTCGGTGTGTGTTCCACCTGAGACTTAGCAGGAGCTCTCGTACACATTTTCGGCCTGATGGGTGCCAGCTTTAGAGATTGGCTTCCAATTTTTATTATTGTTATAGTGATACATTTAAAAAGAAGTCACATGGCAGAACAGTGTGAGAGCAGAGACAGATGTATACAGATGTTTGGGTTCCCAGCTTGTTCTCTTAATTATGCAGTATCTCTGGACTTTTAAATGCCGCATGTTAAATTAGCAATTTCTGGTCAGAGTAATAGCCTGATTAATCCCTAATTGAGGTGGCGTGAAAGTGGCTGGCATGAGTGCGGCCCACGGAAGGCTTGTGCTGGATGCGTCAGGACCCACCTGGTTTTGTTCAGACTCTACCTTTAATTCAGTTCAATTCAGTTTATTTTTATACTGAGCCTTTCACAAGTCTCGTCCCAAGCCACTATACACGGGTGTGTTTGGGTTTTATTGCAGTGGATTTATAAAGAATAATGCAAAACAAAATGGTACTCTGCTGAAGGGCTTAATTGGCTGTAAATAAAACTTATTGCGAAAATAAGTCAGCGTAACTCCCATGGTCTTGGGAAGCGTACCTGTCTCTGGAGGGGCCGAGTCTGAGCTCTGCCCTCCATCCACCCTCACCCCAGACATGGGGGCCACGTACGCAGAATACGAGGAGTGGTCCGACAGAGGTGTCCCGGATGAGGTTACGCAACAGTACAAGAAGGCAGTCCAGCAGATGGAGAAGAACCGGTCCTTCGAGGAAGCCCTGGTAGGTCCTTCTGCCGAGGTCCCTCGTCTGTGAGGCGGCTGGCCGTCTTTGCTACAGTAATCATGTCTTAGTCAAGCAGGTTCACTTTTTTACTTTGGAAAATGCTTTACAGCCAGAAGCTGATGACTGTACACTGATGGATGCCAATGTGATATTGATGAAAGGAAAATCCATCTATCTTTGAGTTGATTTATCCTGCTCAGTGTGTCCCAGGCAGGACAAGGCTGGGATAGACTTTGGCCAGATGCCAGCTAATTGATGCAACGCCATGAATGCTTAATCTGGTTCTGATGTATAAAATTGAAAGTCTTTGACTTTAATACCCTTTAATACTTAATTGACTTTAATACCCTTAGTGGTATGGGTCCATGTGTATTTGTTAGCGTTTAGTCGTGTGTGCGAGCGCACGTTTGTCTGAGTGTATGTGTGTCTATCTGTAATGTAATGACTGATAAAAATATGAACTGTCTTTAATGGGTATAATGGGATTTAAATGTCTCTGTATTTTTAAAGACTGGCTTTAGTTGTTTATTTAGCAGTGGAAGATAACTTCCCCTCGGGTATTAAATCCACAGTGTGCTGTCAGTTTAAGGCTGGGTTACCTTCATTTGAACTAAATGAACTATTAAAGTAACCAATGAGAAATGGCTTAAATAAGACACTCTGATCTGCGGCCCCATTTAACCGAATGTGTGCCCGGCTGCAGCTGGTGGCGGAAACCCCCAAGCTGCCGGAGTACCAGGCCTACATCGACTTGGAGCTGAAGCAGGGGGACCCCGCCCGCATCCAGGTCATCTTCGAGCGTGCCCTGGCTGAGAACTGCCTGGTACCCGACATGTGGGCCAGATACACCCGCTACCTGGTGAGCGCCGTCCCGCCGGTGCCACGCGAGCTGTGGGAACGCGCCGGGACAGCTGTCTGTGGGCAGGCGCTCGCTTCTGAAATGCGATGGCCGTCCTTTCAATGCGATGGCCGTCCTTTCAATGCGATGGCCGTCCTTTCAATGCGATGGCCGTGGCGCTGACACTTAAAGTTTGCCAGCGTTAAATATGAAATGAAAGCTAAACGAATCTGAACCCTGAGATGTCTGGGGGGGGGGGGGGTGTCTGAAATTGTCGCGGGGGGAGGGA
>JAODKN010000041.1:36225985-36236656 GCA_026774425.1 Petrocephalus zakoni | reverse complement strand
ACTTTTTATAAGCAATCCCAGCTGCCCTGTAACCACCCCCCCCCCCCCCCCCCCCCCCAAGAAGAGCGAAATTGATTGACTCTTCGAGATGTGTCAGAATGCAGCGAGAACACAGCTGTTGCAAAGTGGAGGCTGTGCTCGTTAAGTCTAATCGTTACTGGTAGTGGTTGTTCAGATTGCGTGCGTGCGTGTGTTAAATCCCAGAGGTCTGCATTTAAAGGCTGATAATGACCATCTCTCACATTGAGGGCGTTTACATTAAAAAGGAAAAAGCAGGAATCGTGATCACAAGCCCTGCCCCCCCCCCCTCTCAGCACATGCATTCTTGTAAGCATCACCTCCCTGTTAACCCCCTGATTTTGAATGATTTCTGCCTATATTTCTGCGTTGCATGTGACTCTGCCTTACGCGTAGGCCTCACAGTAATAGCCATAAGCGGACGGATGGGTTATAGTTAACACTGTGAAACTGACACATTTCGGAGGCATCGCTGGGGACGAGGCGAAGGTGACGGCGATTTATTTTTGATGTTGACGCAAATGTTGAGTGGAGTTCCTCAGCTACCATTCCCGGAGCCAAACCCTAGTGGAAATCTATGCAGCTGTATATCGCAAACGAGACCCTTCTGCGTGCTGATCCTTCTCTAACTGTACAGAAAATTGCTCTATCAGTGTCCGTGAGTTATAACCGTGTGCTTGAGCTGTTTACCTGTGGAATGTGGAGTCCCCTTTTTCTCTTATGTAAGAACCTCAAAATGGTGAATGCGTGCATAGATTTTTAACACATGAACAACACCTTTTTTTTTTTCTGTGTATGTGTGTAAATATATATATATTTTTTTGATTTCCACAGAAATATTTTGAAGCATAGTGTTTGTGGTTACCCAGACAGTTCCTTCTATATTAGTATCACCAGTGAGCCTTTTGTCATTTTAAAGGAGACCTTTTTTTTTTTTTTTCTCTTTATTTTGGGGTCAGGTGTTCCGTGTTCACATCCCAAGTGGTTGCCCATTGTTTTCTATAGCATTTGTATAGTTTTAAGAGAGAAAAGGACATTTAGCTAAATCTAGTGACGTATCACCACAGTGGCCTATTTTAGTAAAGAGAACGTGTTTTAAAGTTATGTATTTGATGTCCATTATTAAAAAGGTGAAATTGTACAAAATTTAAAAGTTTATTTTTTGTTAATATGTTGGGTAATTTTGGTCTTTGAATGCTTGAACATGTACTGGAAGCTTTCGTTTACCAATAGTTTTTTTTCTTTAGGAAAAGTTGTACAAGGACCATGTGTGTAATTATTTCCTGCTGTTTCTAGCAATTTATCCTTTTTGTTGTTCTATAACTGTACAAAACTTTTTTTGCGCCTAAATGCTTCATTAAAAGCAATTAAATGTTTACTTGTTTAAATGTCCTTTGGGGGGGAGGTACAGCTAATCAGGTGTATGTGCTTGTCTGGAAGGTTGTAGGTTCAAATCCCACAGCTCAGATTTTTTGTATCCCTGTAGGACTCTTGAACATGGCCCTTACTCTCGACTGCTCCAGGGATTCTGCTCTTTTTCCCCAAGCTTTCCTGACTTGTCCATTGCTTTGGACAAGAGTGTCAGCTAAATAGACAGCAGAGTGTTTTTATGTCGGGTATCCCCCTAGAGGGAGTGTGCAGGTGTGGGTGCAGGACAAATGATCACAAAGACAATCTGCCCTCCTTTGGCACTTTTAATTTAGTAATAAATAAGCTTTTAAATAGTATGAAAGTGCTGCTGCATAATCACCACAGACTGTAACTCTGCTTATGAGGCACGTTAATATCCCCAGCAAGTGAAAAGCTATCAGTCTTTCACGCTAGCTGATAATGACAAATGAGACCTCATTGCCCTTCTGATGCACTAATGAGCAGTACCAGTATGCATGATGGAATGTAAGGACACTAACCCCCCGCCCCCCCCGCAACAGGCCTGTACCTCAATCATCAATATACCAAATATTGGGAAGAGAATCTCCCAAGATAAGATTTTAATAAAAGGTAAATGTATTCATTCCCTAGAATTCCTTATTAGTACTACTACTTTTAGATCATATTTAAAAAAAAAAAAAATCAGCTGTAATACCCCACATGCAAGAGCCTAATTAACAGGCCTAATTTCCACACATGCTGGTTGCAGTGTCACCATTATACAGCAGATGTATGGTCCATCCAAATGCATATGATTCATGTATGTATAGAACTATGATTGCTACGTCCACATATGGTTACCTAATTTGCATTCATCAAGCCAATACCCATCAATCCCATGAACATCAGGGTTGAAAGCATGAGGGTGAAGAGGAAGCTCAGTTATGCACGGGGATGGTGTTCTCGCAGTTAGTGCGCGGCTGGTGGCCCGCGCCCGGCAGTCCCACCGCGTGCTCCGTGCTGGCGATGAGCAGCGTGTCCAGGGTGATCTCCGTGCACTTGGCGACGAAGCGGATGAAGGGCCGCACATCGCCCTCATTGGCCGTGTCCAGTGCGCCGTAGTACTCGGCCCTCTGCTCCTTGCGGATGGTGATGGGCGGGTAGCGCGCCTGCATCAGCACCAGGTTCATGAGCAGCCGCGACGTGCGCCCGTTGCCGTCGGAGAAGGGGTGCACGTACACCAGCTTGTAGTGGGCCAGGGCGGCGAACTCCACCGGATGCAAGCTGAAGGCCTCCTCCGAGTTAAGCCACTGCACGAGCTCGGTCATGTGCCGCTCCAGGTCCCGGGGGTGCGGTGGGATGTGGTGGCCCACGAACACCTGTGTGGTCCTCAGCCGGCCTGCCTCCACGGGGTCGGCATGACCCAGCACCCGCCGGTGGATCTCCAGGATGTCGTCGATGGTGACAGAGCCCACTCGGGACAGCAAGGTGCTGTTGATGTACGTCATGGCCGAGTCCACGCCGATCACCTCGTTCTGCTCCTGCAGGCTCTTCCCAGGCACGGCGTAGCGTGTGTCGATGATGTGCCGGATCTCCGACAGTGTCAGCGTGTTGCCCTCGATAGCCACCGTATGGTAGATGTGGTGATAATAGGTCTCCTCCATCACACGCCGCAGAGCAGAGTTGCCCTTAGGAATGGACATCAACCGGCGCACCTTGCTGTCAATGACACTAAAGTGGCGCTGGTCTAATTCGGCCACTAGGGGCAGCGTTCGGTCCCGGCTCACAAGGGCCTTCTCGTTGCAAGGGGAGATGGCAAGGGCCTTGGAATAGAGATGGTCTGCCTGGATAACGTCCTTCTCTTCCTCCAGGATGGTGCCCAGCTCTGTCAGTGCTTCCACAAAGTCTGGGTTCATATTGAGTGCATGCACTAGCAGCTTGTGGGCCTTCTCACGCTTCCCCTGCTTCTTCATCTCCAGGGCCTGCTGCAGAGCTGCCTTGGCCTCAAACTTGTTCTCTGCAACACAACACAGATTGCTGAATGGCCCACTGTTCTCTCCAGAGCCACACACATCCTGTCAGTGCATCGGGAGTTTCTCCCCAGAAGCACAGTTTAAAAGCTTTATACTAGTCTGACACAGTAAACCTGAGGAGGGGCTACAAATTCTGCATTGTCACTGAAGCTATCATAATTGAATATGGTGTAACAGAAATTTCTTTAAGATTTACAGTAAAACTGTGCCAGGAGGCCCAGAAACATGCAACCTTCTCCGGCTCCAATGCTGCAGTCTCACCTGCACTGGGTTTGGGCTTGAGGGGCAGGAGGTCGAAGACAGTGCTGGGTACAGTGAGGCTGGTGGAGCGGGAACTGTGCTGAAGCACCCCGCCCCACAACTGGCAGCGCAGGAGGGCCAGGCCCTGCAGCGTGCCACAGCACTGCTCCTCCACGCCAACCAGAGGCAGCAGCAGGGCCAGCAGGGAGCCCAGGAGGAGGCCGAGCAAAGGCCCCCAGCCACATAGCGCCCGGCCGCTGGTGTATCGCCACACCTCCAGTGCCGTGATCAGACCCATCCTCCTCCGTCTCCTTCTCCTCTTCGTGGTGGTGACATGCCTGTCACCTTGCTCTGGTTCAGCCTCTACAGCTGAGTTCAAAAGTACAAAAATAAAGCTGGATAATTCTAAAATTATACATGTCACCCATAGTTCTTAATTATAAAAATCTGATTAACCCCAAGAAACAAGAAGTCCACCGGAAAACCTGTCCATCTCCTTACATCAATCATATTTGGTTAATATATAAATCTCCAATATACTGCACAACCTGTGAAATTCCCCAATATGTCAGCGCTGTATGTATCGACAGTCATGGGTAATTTAATCGCTGAATAAACAGAGAACTCATTCTTGTCCTCTATGCCATTAGATGCCATCTATTTACATACACCCTATAAATGTCTCGCTGATGAACAAACGTCGTTGTTTAAACCACACTAAGGGAGACACGGTACGATTAGCCGCGTTTAAATGAGCCGACAGATTAAAAAGATGCCGTCGTACAGGTATGACTCCAGTGCCTACAGTTGCACTTCCAGTAAAGATAAAGTGCTACAAAGGCCTTGAACGACCAGAAAATAAAGAGTGTAACGTTACCTGTAATATTTGAATTAATTCGTGGCAATTACAAGGAGAATTTCCTTTTATCCACTTGTACTCAAACCCTTCGTTTCCTAATGAGACACTTCACCACTTGGACACCAAAAACCAACAGTCCAGTGCGCAAGAAAGTGACCCGCTACTCTCATCGTCCCTGATTGGTCTTCTGTTTCATGTATCCTCTTTCTTATTGGCTTGCAAACGGCGCTGGGCTAAGGACCCGAGCAATAGATGTGCCGGTTCGTAGTTGTCACCGATTGGACGAAAAGTATGCGTGACGTCAATCATTATTATAAAAGCTTCCTTCGCCTTAAACCGAAATAGAAATTCCATTTACCAGAACATAACCTCAATGGATTTCTGCTGTGGAAATTTCCGACGAAGGCTTCATTGTATGCACACTTATAATGCGGTAACACGTCACAGAGCTCAAACAACGTGAGAAGACTATTTGCACTGCAGCAGAATCATACAGGTTTAAACCTTTTTCGAACCAGTTAAAATCTCCCTGCGATGAATGCGGGATCACTCGGAGCGGCATTTCTTCATGTTACACGGACACAAATGAGTCGCAGAAGCCAGGTTTAACCCCCTGCATTACATAATTTGATACATTGAGATGTTTTTCCGAAGCAATAAATAATAGTTATGATTACTGCCATTTAGGGTGTTCCCTGAAAGTTGTCGAAATACTCGCAAGTCGCCACTTTAATGCACACAAGCGTTTGAGGCCAGCCGACATTTAAATTGTTATAACTTTAGTCAGTATCATCTCATGAAACACTAGGGGGCAGCAGAGTCAAGTTGTTTAATCACCGCTTTGCATGGTTCGGTGTTCTCTCGTCATAATGAAAATCATAACCTCCCAAAGAAAAGCATATTTCTCTGTTGGAACAAATGAAACCTTAGTGGTAAAATATTTAAAAAGCTGAAGTTATGTTGCGATATAGTTTTTTATATTCTAAAGCACTAAAAATGTATTTTGATTAAAGTATTAAATTTAAGGTATTTGTTCCTTTTAAAGCTGCTACTTCAGCATAGGGGCATAAAACTAATTGGTAGACTCATTATGTTATTCTCTTTAATTAAAATATAGATGTACTAATTATTAATAATACATTTTTTATATTATGTGTAGGATTGCAACTGAGTATCCACACACTCAGGAACAACAGAAAACACAATTGGTTTTATTCAGGGGTGTAGTTAGAGATGAATGGATGTGGGGCTGAGTACTTATTGGGGGGGGGGGTACCTTGGGTACCAATAACTGCACAAACCTGACACAATCCTCATAATAAAACCAAATAGAAATCCATATATTTCATCACTGCAGTCAAAAGTCAACACTGTTGTTAGGGGGCCCTGTGTTATTTTCATTTGTCATATAACTCAATTTTTGAATAATTTCCTGTCTGACCACAGATTTTACAACATTTTCCCATAGATTTCACCTGAAATCAGATTGTATCGTAATTGTACTTGGCTGTGACGTGTGTAATCAGTGGTACCATTTTGATTGCATCGGGCTCACTAATAGTAAAGACTTGGAAGAAACATTGTTCATATGTAAATGAAAGTCACCTTACAGTTAACCCTGAACATAAAGGCCATACAATTAAAGGGAACATAAATTAATTGACATTATGAAGCGTTCTTTAGAATTAGCAAAAGGCAGAATTGTACAAATTGAGAAAGAAACACAAACAGATTCAGAACAAAGTCAGACAGCTGTTTTCAGCACAATTTGCTGTTATTTTAAATAGTACAGCCACAGAAAAAAAGGTTAATGTAAAACAGAAAAAGCCACATAGATTTCTTAGATTTCCACAAATGTCAAAGATTGTAGAACTTTAATGTGGAGGATACTTTAAAGAACATTCACGGCAGGATATTTTTTCAAATTAAAGAGACTAACCCTTACTGTGTTACACAGTCGAAAAATGGAAATTGAGGACAACACTACATTTACAATAAAATGATTTATTCAAATAATACTAGCATCTTCCCCTAAAATAATATGTTTAACAGAAGGAGGAATTACACTGTGGCATGAAGTGACATGCTGTCACGCCCACCCTGCGCTGGGTGTAGATGAGGCACATCTCAAAGGGCTTCAAATGAAGCTCATTCCCATCACAGGTATTGTGGAGTTCATGCGTTACCCGTCTCCCTCTTTGTCGCTCAGCCCGTAGCCCCGATCCCTGCTGACATGCTCCCCGCCTTGTCCTGGCATGCACCTCCCCATTCCAATTCGCTGAGCCTGCCGTGTCCTGGACACGCCCGAGTCCTTTGTTTGCCACTGTCTCCGGAAACCTTCCAGCTTTACGATCCCAGCGGATCGTTTGCTCTGGCAGCAATTTACAGTATTGTGTCACTTCAACACAAACTATTTATGTTCAAGCGACATGCATATTATGCTGAAACCAAGTTATTTAGATTTAAATTATGGAAATTAAACTTATTGATCATTTTACCCCAACAAAATTTGTTCCAGCACAATTCAATCCCTTGTATTACGACACTATTTGATCACTTAGCTCTAGCAACATGCACACATTTATTCTCTGTCAGTTACATAATTGTTTTTTAACAAAATATAAAGGTAGAGACAGGGGGTGCTGTATAGGTCCTTCAGCTGAATTACCGGGTGCCCTGGGTGTGTGCAGTCCCGTAAGATGCTGCCGGCCCTCCTGAGGCAACAGGTGCTGTATTGGTCCTTCAGGGAGGGAAGAGGGTGACCAGTGATTTCTTTGGGCCATGTTGATGACCCTTTGTAGTGCCTTCTTGTGTGCCATGGTGCAGCTCGAGAACCACACAGAGATGCAGTACTTTAGCACACTCTCAATGGAGCAACGGTAGGAGACGGTCAGCAGCTCCCCCTTCAGGTAGATTCTTCTGAGGATTCTCAGATGCTGTTGGGCCTTCTTCACAACCTCTGAGGTGTTTGAGCTCCACTGGAGGACTTAGCACACAGCCCTGTGGAGAGTCGGTGTTAAGACTAAGGGCGGTGGAAAGATGTAGACCCACGCTGACTCTCTGTACACGGTCAGAGGCCAGCAGCAGGTGGTGATAGGAAGTCCAGTATCCTGTAGTTGTACTGTCAGCCTGCCTTGCCTGCCCTGCTTGTTCCTGTTCCGGTTCCTGCCTGCCTCCCGATGCCCCCCCATCGCCAGAAGCCCCCACCTTACGGTCACCCTGGAGGTCCACTCTGCCTCGTCAGCTCCTGCCCGCTTGCCCACAGCCACTTTTGGGCCTCAGTTCTTGTCCTCTCGTGCCGTCCTGTCCTTGTTGCACCCGTACACATGGCTGGGGGTCTCCCCTGCCTTCCCTGGTCTGTCCTGTGCCCCCAGTGGAGTCCCTTGTCTGATGTCAGTGCCTGTGTGGTCTTTTCTCCTTTTTCTGCCTCAGTTGTCCATAGTGTTAGCCCAGCCCGCTCTGCCTGTCTGATCCCCATGTTCCCCTTGGGCATGGCTCCAAACCAGCCATGCCTATGGCCTGTCAGTCTTACCTCTTGCCCCTGTCTTTCTGTTAACCACTCACAGCTGCCAGTCATCTGTAATAAAAATTGGCCGTCACTGTCATGTATGCTTCCACTTGCTATGACATCCAAATGTGGGTAGTAAACTTACTGCTGCACTGTCCTTGATTTGCTCCAAAACCACATCTCTCATTGTCATATCATGCTATTACTGTGTGCATAGTAGTGTGTGCATAGCGTGCATAGAGTTTCCATTAGCTTTTTAAATCCTGCTCCCTCAGTAATATCTAGTGCAATGAAATCTGTGATACTCCTTTTGGTTTGCCATGTTCAATGTTGTTGAATGATAAGCTAATTCTTACATAGAGAGTTTGCGTTGAACACTGTTAGAGTTATCCTTCAAAAGTTCGAAAATCCCGCCATACTTGAGACTTCTTTAGGTCCACTTTAGGTTTCAGCTTTCTCATTTCAGGTTTTCCAGTCGCATTTTGCCATTTTTTTCCATCACTAAATGGAGGTTTATTCAACTTTATTCAACTAAATACAGAAAACAAATAGGATCATGAGGGATCCAAGACGGGAGAACAAGAACAAGGGAAGGCACTGGCAACACCAGGGAGCAACGTCAATGATAGGACTGGGAAGCACCTATAGGCAAGACTTATGGGGGAGCTAATGAGAGGCAGCTGGAGGGAGTAACACAAGGGCGAGAATGAGAGGTAAGACAAATGACTAACAGGCATGGTTTATTAGGGCCATGCTACAACCATGCCGCTTGTTTCTATAGATCACAATATTTGCGTGAGGACTGGCTTACGCACAAAACATGACCTGAAGGATGCGTACGCCACTTCTCATGCAAACTATCAGTTTTAATCAATTTTAAAGGAAACCCCTAGTCACAAAGTTGTAATCAACAGAGACTGATAATTGACATAGTAAAGTGAGGGTAACACTTTACTTGAGCGGTCACAAATAATAGGCCTGTGCATATTATGCTCTTACTTTTATATTGATTAACCACAAACTAAGTCTTAGTTACATATTAATCTCATCTTCATTCATCATTAATGAATCGTGGCACACCTTTTGTCTCAAGTATTTACTATACTTGTTACTGTATCTGTTATTTCTGCAAACCTTTGTGAACTACTGAAGGTACTGTACTAGAAATGAATAACACAAGTGAAATACTGATGTCATGTTTGTTCATCATTAATGAATCGTGATGCAGATTTTATCTGGAGTAGCTACTACATTTTTTGGTCATGATTTGTACTTCACTAGTAACTGAATTACTACTAAATATTTGCTGAGATGTCATGCAGGCTGAAATTGCTTCATTTCACATCGCTCACTCGTTGTAATATTGTTGCAGCCTTCAAACATGCAGGCATTGCGTAATCGGCTCAGGTTAGCCGCACTTATGCCTAGTCTACTCCTCAACAGCACACATATGTGTAATGCGCTATTTGCCTTACTTGTAACTGTAGTGGTGTATCGTGATTCTTGCAATACCTCTGAAATGTGTATTGTGGATTCAATTTTGACCAGTTCAGATATTAATGATGAATGAATATTGGTTCTCGGCCAACTCTGAGGGGACCTTTACATTACATTACACATTACAAATATTTTAGAGGTTTTTCAATCTGGTTTTAGTCTTTACACAGTACTGAATCAGCCCTTTTAAAAGTTTTTAACATATTTTTAGCCACAGACTCTGGAGATTGTTTTATTCTTGTACTTTTAGACTGTACTTTTAGCTTTTGATACAGTGGATCATGCTATTTTACTCTGCCGTTTGGAGCAGTGGGTGGGCATCAGGAGTTTAGCTCTGGAGTGGTTTAAGTCATATTTGGTGGATCGAACTTTCTGTGTCAGCTTGGATGACCATGTGTCCTCCTCTGCTCCCCTCCTGTGTGGGGTCCCATGGGGCTCAGTTTTAGGTCCCTTGCTTTTTCTTTTATATCTGTTCCCACTTGGATCCATACTTAGGAAGCATAACATAGCTTTTCATTGCTATGCAGATGACTGCCAGATCTGTGTCCCTTTAAAAAAAAAAAAAGACTCATTCTGTACTGCCATTACTGAAGTGTCTTGAAGACATTAAGGCCTGGCTGTCTCATAATTTATTAAAATGTAATGATAATAAGACAGAGGTGATGATTTTTGGTAGCTCCACTGAGACCCCCAACCTAGACTTAGGCTCTTTGGCACAGTATATTAAACCAATTGTCACTACTCTGGGAGTCAAGGTGGATGCTGACCTTAAATTTGACTGCCAAATCATGGCTGTGGTCAAATCTAGCTTCCTTGAGTTGAGGAAGTTGGCTAAAATAAAGCCAATTCTTTCTAAGCAGCATTTTGTCAAAGAGGGGGCCGTGGCCAGCTGCTCCTGAGTGTGCCTATAACTAAGCGTAAGCATAGAGGGGGCCGTGGCCAGCTGCCCCTGAGTGTGCCTATAACTAAGCGTAAGCATAGAGGGGGCCGTGGCCAGCTGCTCCTGAGTGTGCCTATAACTAAGCGTAAGCATAGAGGGGGCCGTGGCCAGCTGCCCCTGAGTGTGCCTATAACTAAGCGTAAGCATAGAGGGGGCCGTGGCCAGCTGCTCCTGAGTGTGCCTATAACTAAGCGTAAGCATAGAG
>JAODKN010000041.1:36178033-36194358 GCA_026774425.1 Petrocephalus zakoni | reverse complement strand
TACTGCGCAAGCGCCATAAGATCGCGAGGAGATCGCGATCCGAGATCGCACAGCCCTACTTAACATTATGTTTAATGATTATACTTTTTCCATTTCATTACAAAACTGAAGGCCTGATGGTGGATAAATGGTGGTTATTCTGACAAGAGACTCAGCTGTTATTTTTAGTTGCTTTAATAGTGTGGACCACTATTTTCTTTTTGATCCTCACAATTTTGGAATCTAATCGCGGGCCGGATTGAACGGCTCAGTGGGCCGGATTCGGCCCACGGGCCGCCAGTTGATGACCCCTGCTATATTGTATTGTACTGCATTTCATGCACAATCTGGCAACTTGGGTAATGTCAGCCAAACATACAAAACTTATGGATTAGCGTCATTGACTTATGGATTATTATTAATAATAAAGTCTGAGGGCCAAGAAAGTTATGGATGTTTACCGGGAGAATAAATACTGTAATTATGTATTATGTAATATCTGGTTAACTCCGGTATCGCAACAACAGCAAATGACGTTAAGACTATTTTAAATGGGGAGAAAATAGCAGCTTAAAAAACGAACACAGGTTCTTAACAAGCACCAAACTAAGTACATTAGGGAAACACAGGGAGACGCCAGACGGTACGGCGCACGCATGGTGGGTAATTTACACAATGACATATGGGAAAAACCCAGAAAAAGCAGGAGTGTTACGAGATCGCAAGTCATAATTACGAGAACCTGTCTAGCTTTTGTTTCTTTTGTGAATGCAATGTGCTTCCATAGATTATGGATATGTAGTTGTAACTAGATGGTTACTTGTTCAAATCCTGGACGGAACCCTGTAATTTCTGCAGTAATATACTGTTCATGTTTCATATGTATGTTTATGACCTCTTCATTAATCACTGCTCTTGAGAAATCAATAAGATGGAAATGAAGAATGAAAGGAGAATCCTGTTACCTCTTCCCTTCCAATGAGCCCGAGAGGCAAATCCAATATGGCCGCCATACTTGCGGTTAAACTCAGCCATGAGGGCCTTGTATGGGTTGCGGATCACCAGAATGGCAGCATCAAAGGCCTCAATCTCCCTCCTGCCACTCTCATGCGTCTTGGTGCAGATGGTCCTTCCACTCCTCCAGTGGTCCTTCTCTCCTCTGAATCCTTTTTCCCCAAGGGAAGACAATGGGGTTTGAGTTGGCAGAGGGCACTCTCACTCCTCCTTGTTCCATACATGCCTGATTATTAAACATCTCCAATATGGCTGTCAAGGCATTAAGACCCTTCTCAAATTACCTGAAGTATCAGCTGAACGTAGAGGATAGGAAGCCTCTAATTATATGCAAAAATCTAGGTATGTTCCAATACATTCTGCAGGTACTGGAAGATTAACTTGGCATCCTGTCTATGCTGCCCCTTACTTCATACCCTATGTTCCCTAAGATCCCAGTATTGGATAATTGGTGGTTATGGTAGATGGACTGATCACAGATTAGAATGTATACATGTGCCTTAAGTACATGATAACCATGGGATGTCATTCAGTTTCAGATGTGACCGTTAACCATAGATAGATTCTTTATTGTTATTATGCATATACATAACGAAATTTTGTTGGTAGGACTCGGCTTCAAGGCAGAATACTTAAATATACAATACACTATAAATAATAAGTAAGTAATAATATAACAGCAGCAATAGAACATCATCAAGACCAGACTTTTCCTGATGTAGTACGCCTGCAGAGACCGTGATCTGTGTGCCTGGGTCTGCGTGCTTCTTGCATATTTGATTCTGAGAGAAAGTGCGTGTGCATGTACAGTATGAGGAAAGTCTTTATGCATGTCTCCGGGGGGCAGGTCAGGGATAGATGTATGTACGTGCGTGTATCAGCAGGGGCAGATGGACTTCACAGCTCTTGGGAAAACTGTCTTTCAGTCAGCTGGTACGTGTTTTAATGTTTCTGTACCGCTTTCCCGAAAGCAGTGGTACAAACAGTCCATTTCCCGGATGGGTGAGACATGGAGGGTAGGACATGACAATCAACAAATCCCAATCAACAAATTTAAAATCATAAACTTTGAAATCTTATTTAAATTGTTTTCATATTTATGAGAAATGGAGTTAATAATAAATTTTTTGTTCTGTCATAGACAAGTTTAGGGCTATAGTTACAGTTACAGTGTGGCTGATGTACGGCTTAATCGAGGTAGTGTTCATGCAGTGTGGTGCTTTGACCTGCAGGCTGACCTTTGTTGTACAGGGACCCATCAAAGTAGTAGCTGCCTGTGTAGTAGCCGGTTGCCAGCTCAATGAGATGACGCGCCCAGGTGTTTCCCGCCCCGGGAAAGCTGGCCAGGGCCACAAGCTGCTGGGAACGCACTGGAAGGAAGCGCCGGTCCATGCACCGCTTGTCTGTTGTAGATGTGGTGGGGCAGAATGACACAAAATCAAAGATCAGAAGGTGGAACTCCTACTAAACAGCAGCAGCAACATTGAGAGCCACTGGGACAGAATCTCCTTTGCGCCCCAAAGCCACAGTCTGAATGCAGTATTATTCAGGTGAATAAATTGTGTCACCTCCCCAGCAGCTAAATTTTGCTTACAAGGGGAGCAGGTGAAAATGCGTCAACTAAAGTTTGGTATCAGATGGAATGACACATAGTGATAAGCAACTACAGATTGTGAGTTGGACAATGACAGAGGCATCACTGTATTTAAGTATATATATTCAAGTATACGAGATACATGCTTTACTGATCGCAAAAGGACTGCATACTGCAGTCAAGGATCATAAACCACACAGATACGTGTCATGATGCAAAAATATACGGCGAAAAGGTCACTGGCTTTCGCAGCAAAACGTTCAGAGTCTCGACGCTCTCTGCCCCAGCCCCCACTGTTTTCGTAAAAATGAGAAGAGGAACCAGACGATGACAAAAAAAATTGCACACATTCGCTGTTCGCATGCATCTCACATGCGCGTTTTGGGAAGTGAAAGCTCAAGTGCAGAGACCACTTAGGGTCATTGCACGATAAGTACATACCCGACTACTAAAAAATTCATGACAAAATGATAATACCCCCTATGTATAACATTTATATCCTTTATATAAATGTGGTGCACATTGGAATTCGTGAGCCTCCCGTGTCTGCACTTGCTGGTGTGCACTGGCTTCTCGCACCCCCAGGGAGGTGCTACCTTGCATTTGTGTTTGGTAAACCAGAAAGTAGTCCTCTGTGCCGCAGTTCTCAAAATCATCACCCGTGCAGCGACGCTTGCACAGCTCCTCGTCCTCCAGCTGGTGCAGCGTGAAGCGGAATGTGGGGTGACCACAGAGACAGTGCTGCCCCCCCAGGGCCGCCAGGGGCAGCTCCTGCAGGGAGGGTGCAGGAACAGTCAAACCTCACAGACCAAAACACTGACTTGTCACTAAAGTACCTCAGGACAGTTCCTAGCGGTTCCGCGGAAAACCTAATTCATCTCTACAAGGCCTGCATAATACAAATTAAAATAAAGGCCTGTTTATAGGGCAACAAAAATAGCAGTTTGGTTCTGATCATCTTAGAACCAGGGCCACTTGCAGCAGAATCAGAACCAAAGCTGAATGTAACAGGACCCACACTCAGGATCATCAGTACAGCAAGTATTGAATGTAGGACACCATGCTGTAGGACACCATGGGAAATTGGGTCCACACTGTGACGACATCCAAAACCTCCCTCACCTTCTCTGTACACAGGTCCACACATTTGTCCACGGACATGTTCATAATGACGGTGCTGAGAGGCAGAGCCAGCATCACGTCCTCCGGCCTCCTGAAGCAGCCCTTAAAGATGGCACTTCCATCTACAAAAATGACAGGGACAGAGACATTACAGCCGGTATTTCTGAGGTCTGCTGATGCTGTGTGAGGTACATGGTAGCCTTTCACCTCGCTGGGGAACCTAACCACTGACACTGACATCAAATAGCTTAAACTTTTTTTTTTATTGGCATCACTTTTGGGGTGATCGGTCTAAACATTTTAATTCCAGTTGGCCACTGGCCAATGTCTCTGCAAAGTTCCGTCACAATTGCTACCTTCACAACAAGTACCTTCTACAGCTGCTGTTTACTTCCTTTGCTGCCATACAGCGCTGCTGCTGTCCCTGCTTTTGTCTGAAAATGAAGTCAGGTGGAGACCTTCCACCAGTATAATACCACCAAGTAGGTTTTGATGTATAACATTCACAGGTTCTAATATTTGCTTTCTCCCTTCCCTCTGCTGCCACTAAATTTAAGTTTAAAGTTTAAGTTTAGTTAAGTTTTAAGTTTAAAAAAAGATCTACCAAGGGCTTTTTGAGTTATAATCTTAATGGGATCCAGTGTCAAAACTGCCTTTGTTTTGCTAATATTACGTGGTGTTGCTTCAATTTCTGGGAGATGAAATGTAACTAATTTTAATAAGTTACTGCCTTAATGCCAAAGCATGTGCGATAGCAGACTGGAGATGAAACCACAAAAAATGTGTTGCCATTCAAAGGGGTATATGGGCTGCGAGGCCTAATAAAAACCAGAGTTTAAATTGGGCCGGAGCTCAGCTCCGCCTCCTCACCTCGGAAATACAGCCAGCTAGAGCGGAGCTCCCTCTGCTTCAGTATTTATAATATAATACTTTTATGCATTTTCATCTCCTTCTTAAACTACCATCATATTAGACTTTGCGAATAATGTGTGACATCACAAAGTTGGTGCGTCCATTACCGAGCGGTAGTTCTTGACTCCAGCTTGATAAGTTGGCATCACAGTTTTGACTGATGGTGAGATGTACGCTTAAGAACAAAATGTGACTTGATATGAGATATAAATAAGTAGGTCTTAAGCTCGATGAAATATGTACCAAACCAGGGGTGGCCAATCTTATCTGCAAAGAGCCGGTGTGTATGCGGGTTTTCGCTGCAACTCTAATTAGGTTACTGATTAGAGGACTGATTCGCCGAAGAGTCCTCACACCTGGGTTTGAACAGCTGATCTAAAGGTTATCCCAAAAACCTGCATACACACCGGTCCTTTGTGGGTAAGATTGGGCACCCCTGTACTAAACCAATGGTGCCATGTCCAGCTCCGCTTTGCATGTCTATTCCCTGTGTTTCCCTCAGGTGTGGCTCTTAATCAGCCACACCCGAGTCTTGTTAGTCTTGCCCTCATGTAATTTACCCTCTTGTTAACCGATCACCACCGCCTAGTGTTTGTACCTTGATTAGCTCCATACAGTATATTAGTTCGTCTCAGTCTTGTGATCCCTGTCCGGTCATTGTAAATGCTGCCCATTGTGTTCATCCTTGTGTTGTCCCTTATCCTGATAATAAACGCCCCCGTGAGGAGTTTTCACACCGACAGCCTGCATCTTGGGTCGTTCCTCTCCTCACAAGGTGACAAATGATGTGAGTCGAAGTAAATAAAGTTGATTTTGAGAGCCCACTCCTCCCCCTCCTTACAAAAGCCAGTTTAACCACTGATAATAATTAATACGCTGATCTCAATCTCCTATAATTTAGTTGTTCAATGTAAATAGCCTGTACCTGAAGTGTACCTAAAGTATAGCTTAAAGTGTGTAAAGTGTTTTGAGGGACTTTTCAGGGAATATCTTCTTAGTCTTGCAAGATGAAATCTTGTCATCAGTGACTTTTTATACCAACAGAAGCTTTGGATGTGGATCCCCTTCTCTTTTCCAGCAGACAAGCAGATGTATTGTGCCCTGCAAGCCTGACCTGTAGCTAAAATGTCCCTGTCCCTGCTTTTGCTGAAGTGAACAAACCCATATAAGGTTTGAAAGCGGAGCGACCATATGAAAACCACAGAAGCCAAGGGGTGCCAGCTGCTCCAAGCGAGCCCTGAAAACTCAAACAGACCCTGCAGATACACGACTCTTTCCCATGATGCCGTCGCCGTGCGGAGGGGACCCCACAGCGGGACGTGCCGTTTATTCTGGCCTTTTCGCATACTCAACAGAGACTCTCAAGTAGGTCTTTGAAGCTCCACTGAATCCCACTGGCTATTCACCAAGACAACATGACAACCACCATTATGACGACAAGGCTGGGGCCGGCACTGCTGCCTGACTGTGGCCTGTTCTGATCAGGTCTGAGCTCTTCCCAATGGAAATGAATGGTACATTTCCCTTTACACAGAACTGACTCGCAGAACCTGGAAAAAATGTTTCCTTCTTTACCCTTCGATAAATTATGCTAATTACTGGTTATGCGTACACAGGCAAGGGGACACTGTCACGTTTTAGGATGGAGGAACGACCCATGATGCAGGCTGTCATGGTGAACATGGGGACCAAAAACAACGGATAGCATTCACAATGACCGGACAGGGAGCACAAGACTAGGACACACTTATAAAGGGAACCAATCAAGGAGCAAACACTAGGCAACGGTGATTGATTAACAGGGGGGCTAGGAACACGAGGCAAAACTAACAAGACTCAGGTGTGGCTGATTAAGAGGGAATATACACGCAGGGCAGTGCTGGACATGAAAGACACAAAGATGTAAGACAGGAAGAAGTGAAACAGGGCATTTGGGGGAAAAAAAAAAAAAAATGTACATGGCAGGATGCATTGCCCTATGCAAGAAGTTACCAAAGTCTGGAAGAGCTGAAGCATTGCTTCTAACGTGGTTAATTGTACAACCCCAAACCCCAAATATTGGAGACAGGTCCAAAATATTCAAATGTATTCCCATATTTCTTTGAGGAACATTGTTTTTAAACATTTCAATAATTTTCTCACGTATTTGCTGGCATCCTTGGCCCATCTTTGCTCCTAAAGGACTAGACCTTTCTTAATTACAAATCACCTGTTGACATCACACATTTCAAATCACATCATTATTTGACCAATTTACCTCATTACGAGCCCTAAATTGCTTCTGTTTTTTGGAATGTGTTGCAGGTCTGAATGACAGGAAAAGATGTATATTTACAAATGAAATGAAGTTGACCAGACAAAACATGAAATATTTTGTGTTCATATTGTCTGCAATGAAATACAAGGTCAAAGTAAATTTAGAAATCATTATTTTTATTTATTATATATATATATATATATATATAAAATAAATAAAAATAATGATTTCTATATATAATAATATATAATTTGGCAGCAATGTATTCTAAAATAAAGTTTATGAATCGCCTTAAAGAGAGGCTCTGGTATAAACCAGTTATATAGTGTACAGAGAAGGGGCCAAAACTCACAGCGCCTGGCAGATTCCTGACTCAGCTCTAGGCGGTAGATGGAGAGCCGGTTGGTGCCCCCACAGACAGAGCCCCGCTCTCCTCTACACTCCATGTTGCAGTCACTCTCGCTGGCATTGGACGCCTGGATCTTGTGACCACAGTAGCACTCGGCGCCAAACTCCAGTCCTGCGTACAAGTAGCCCCTGGATACATGGGGGAGTGGACATTACATTTTCTAGAGTTACCCAGACAACCTCCACATCTGCCTGAAACGTTTGCTGAGGTACATTGACAAGCATAGACAAGCTGGCTTCCTTACAATGGGAGCTCATTTGCACCTCCCAGCATGCCCTGCTCTAATTTTAAATAGCCCTTGACTGTGTGGGGGAAAAACTTGATTACTTACATTAACAATGTAGTGTTGTATACTTACCTGCATTGTTTGTAATCCTTGCATGCCTCAGACTATCTGGTAAAGACTTACTGGTTGTGTGACCTACATTTTGCGATGTGATTACCCCTTCATTTCCACCATTAAGTGTCAGTATAGTACCTGTTACGAAGAGCTCGTAAGGGTAAGAGACCATGTATTATTTTGCAATACTTTATTGATCCCCATGGGGAAATTGTTTTCTTCTCACCACCCCCACCCAAGCTTGGCCATGAAGGCAACCTCAAAGTGCACCCAGGGAGTTGTGGTTAAGGGCCTTGCTCAAGGGCCCACAGACGTACCGAGGCTGGGCTTGAACCAGTGACCTTCCGATTGCAGGCACAGAGCTTAACCTGCTGAGCCACACTCTTATGGTCTGTCCAGTGCCCCCAAATGATGGCAGTAACTTCCTAATAAAGTTGGTCTAGGAGCACAAGCTCAAAATCACCTGTTAGGGCTGCAGAAGGGCCACTGGGCATGTTTCTATCTGGAGCCCTCTCCAAAGCCACTAGGAAAATGAGCGATAGGCAGCTCACTGAGGGAGACAACCCCTCAGATCTGCATTCCCACTACAACCATCTGCTCCATCAGGAGGCTTAGCAAATTGCTTAGCTTCTTTCTGCCCTGATTGTCAGTGGAGTGCACTGTTATGCCCTTATTGATAGCACAGCAGTTCCACTATCTCCATTGTCAGGGCAGGTCTTCTACCCGGGAAGAAGGGGCCCATACCGCTGGGCTAGAAGCTTGTCACTGCCCGGCTGCACTTGGTGACAGGGTAGACCGCCCCCATGCAAAACCGTTGTAGTCCCCAGCTCAGTGGCCTGGCTTCCCCAGCACCTTTCCCAGCCCATCTCCCACCACCCGCCAGTTAATCTCTGGTATATTTGTATATATTTTTTTTAAATACTTTCCATGAGTGCAACCTGCCATTTGTGAAGTGATTACCCCTCCATTTCCCCAATTGTAAGTGTCAGTGCCTGTACAGTGAGATTTACTTTTGCTTACTGTGGGTTATGAGAGTCCTTTTCAGGGCGAATAATAAGAGTGTAGTTTTACCCGCGAAAGCAGTATCACCTGGCAAACGAAGCTGCTACTACAGAGGAAATGCCATAACAAGGCTATAAAATAAACATTTAACACTAGACAGCGAAGCAGAATAACATTGCTCTGCGGCTATAAAATGTCACAGTTTAGGACTTTTTTCTTTTGAGTATAAAGGCCAACAAATATACAATGCATCTAAGATTTGGGTGGAAGAAAAAAAATTAAAAGAAATTACAGCATGTGTGCCCCAAGATGGCTTATAAGTATACCTACCTCTCTTAACTCCAATGCACTTGTTTGACATACTTTTGATATTAAAAAAGAAGAAAGATTTTTTGCTCATGGTTCAGAAAAGAATTCGTGAGGTCAGGCACTGGCCCGAAATCTCCATTCTAGTTCTTCCTAAAGGTGTCCAATATGGTTGAAGTGAGGGCTTTGTGTAGGCCAATCAAGTTCTTCCATAACAAACTCTCCCAACCATGTCTTTATGGACCTTGCTTTCTGTACTGGGGTGCAGTTACGCTGTAACAGAAAAGGGCCTTCCCCAAACTGTTCCCATAAAGTTGGAAACATAGAAATGGCTTGCATGCAGCTGTTCAGCCATGGAAGCCCATTCCATGAAGCTCCCAGTGCACAGTTTTGTGCTGGGCTTAATGCCAGAGGAAGTTTGGAACTAGTTATATAGTTATTGAGTCAGCCTCAGCACTTGGCCACCCTGCCCTGTTACTGCTTTGTAGCTGAGTTTCTGTCATTCCTAAATGCAATAATACCACTTACAGTTATCCATGGAATGTCTAGCAGTGAAGAAATTTCACAAACTGACTTTTTGCAAAGTTGGCATTCTATGACAGAGTCACATTTGAATTCACAGAGCCTTTCAGAACGACCAATTCGATCACAGATGTGATGGAACCTGACTGCACGGCTAGGTGCTTGATTTTGTACCTGTGGCAATGGGTCTTAATAAAACACCCGGATTCTGTGTTTAAGAGATGTGTCCCTGTCCATATACTATAGTGCATAAATTCACACAGCAGTCAGTGGTGAGCTCTGTGAAAATGGGCTTTTAGGGAAAGGTGAAAAATTAAGGCCAAAAAAAAAACATCCTCAAAGCTAGATAACCACATAGACTGAAAGACAAATGGAAACAGATTAGGAGGTGGGAACAAGAGGACCCAAACATCCTTGGAAGAATCTAGAGGATTAAGATTAAAAACATCTGTTCAGTTACAGATTGCTTCCTGGGGCTACAGATGGGGGTTTCTGGTCCTCTGCTGGTGGTCTGAGAGCATTAAGGTACACACAGTAAGCATACTTCCTTGGGTGGAGGTTTGTCAAGGTCACTCAGGAAGAAAAAATAGAAAGCCTTAGCTTTGAACCACAGTATTGGAGCATGAGAGAAATCCCCTGGGGTTCAAGGTCTGTACGCTAGACTGGCATTGCTATTGTCAGACTTCCTGGCAGTTTGATAATCTAACTCGCCATTGTCAGCCTGTGGAGGTGGTATGGTAGCCAACATTTTTGGACTCCAACTTTTCCACTGTCACCCTAATCAAATCGGTGGTATGGTATGGCCTAGCTGCATGAGCCTACCTTTCAGCGCAGTTTTCCTGGCAACGGAAGACTGTCATTTTCCTGTAGTCAAAGAAGGATGCTCCTTTGAGTGTCCTCTTTTGTATGTCATCAGTGTAGCAGCCAATATACTTTGCTGAAAAACAAACACAGAAAATATGTCAATACACTGAATTTAAGTGGAAGACATCTTATCTAAATGCTGTTTTAGTGCATATAAACACTCATGCATGTAATTTCATTCGCTAAATCTATACCCAACACTTATCCAGCCAGCACTTTTCCACTCCATGTTTTCAGCAATTACATCTGTGTAACTATCAAAACTGGCATTAGGAGGAGAGCATGGTTACTGTGCACTGTGAGACAAATAAGGTCCCCCCAGTGAGGGAATTCTCACTCTGTATTTTGACCTGCTGCACCCTTTGCTGTTCATACACAAAGGCAGACACTACTATCCACGCAAATTGAGCAGATCACAACATTACATTGCAGAGGGGTGATATGTGGCGGCTGCTGGAATTAAATTTCTGAACCTGACATCAGTGCCATCAGAAATAGAAAAGAAACGTGTTAACATTACGCAAGACATTTTTAGAAGTACCTCAGGAACATGAACATATACATGAATATGCATTTGATTTATTACGTTCAAACCACTCTTTCAATAAAATTTAAAACTGCCATTGTAACAAACCAATAATTATCAACTAAATTAACCAATCATTCACAAGCAAGCAAGCAAGCAAGCAAGCAATCAGCACTCATTGAAGCAGGAGCCACAAATCACTTTACAACAAATCTTCAAAAAAATAAAAAATAAATAAACTTATTCCAAAGACACACAACCACATAAACAACCACCCAAAACCAAAGAACTGAAAATACTAATAAAACATTAAAAATTACATGGACTCTACCAATAAAAGCTAAGAAGTAAAAATGTCTTTAACTGCCCTTTAAAAATGCCAAATGAATCAGACGGCTCAATACCCCGCAGGAGATTATTACAAAATTTCAGGACACAAGCGGCAAAAGCGCCGTCCTCTTTCCACTTTAAATTAGTCCTAGGAACCACTAACAAACTTTGGCTAGATGACCTTAGGGACCTGGAACTCAAATAACCTGTCACCAGTTCACAAAGATAATCAGGAGTCTCACCTAGGTTAGAAATCTATTCCAAACTTGGGAGCCAATGGAGGGAGGCCATCGCTGGACTAATATGATCAAAGTGTCTAGACTTTGTAAGAAGCCGAGCTGCTGCATTTTGAACCAACTGAAGCCGTGCCAGAGTTTTCTGACTAAGGCATGTAAATAACGAATTAGCATGAATAATTATGTCTGTGTCCTGATAAGGACGTGTCTGATTTTTGCAATGATTCTTAAAAACAAAAGCCCAAGCTCTTAACACACAAATTCACCTTGGATCCAAGGGGACCAAGGTTCTTCCTGCAAGCCTTTTGAACAATTCTCTGGTCCTATAATCAAAACCTCAGTTTTAGCCTCTTTCAGTCTTAAAGTTGCATGACATCCAGTCCTTAAATCACTCGTTATAGATTATCTAACCTACGGATTACATTTAAAAGAGAGATAAAGCCGAGTATCATCTTCATAAAAATTTAAAGAACTATTAAAACACCAGATTAAACAACCCAGGGGAAGCATATACAGAGAGAATAAAACTGGACCAAGAATGGACCCTTGAGACACGCCAGATGTAAAAATCACAAGATGAGGAAAAATTATCATCAGTTGACACGGCTAATTTCCAATTTGCAACCGCCTGATATCACCTGATATAAACACCTAATACCCCAACCCACCTACTAAGACAGGGGTGGGAGATCTTATCCAGAAAGGGTCATTGTGTATGCAAGTTTTGTTGCAACTCCCCAATTAGGTTACTAATTAGAGGACCAAGAGGCCTGGGTTTGAACAGCTGACCTAAAACTGGCATACACAACAGCCCTCTGCAGATAGAACAGGGGTGGGCTAAGTCTATCAAGAATCAATGGTCCACCACGTCAAAAGCCACAGTTAAATCAGGAAGAACCAAAATAAAGACTTCTCCTGTATCAGCACACATAAGGACATCATTAACAATTCTCAAAAGAGCAGACTGTGTTAAGTTTCCAGCGAAATTGAAAATTTTTCAAAAATATCACTTGCCTCCAAGGCATGCAAAAGTTGTTTTGAGACAGCCTTCTTCAATGTGTTCAACATACGTTCCAATTTTGAAATTGTTAAAATTATTAGGGTGCCTAATAATTCCCAAAATCCTTTTGAAAAAGCTGGCAGAAAGAATATCATAGGGGCTAGATGTTGCACAATCTCCATTAACTCTTCCAAGGATATAGGAGCAAACTGATTCAGAATCTCAATATTACAATTTCCATACATGAGGCTGGACATACAATTTTACCTCTAATTTCAGAAATCTTATCAGTAAAATGCTTTGCAAACGATTCACTATCAAAACAGAAGCATTCAACTTAACCCCATGTGCAAAAAAAAAAAATAAATAAAAACTTACAATAAAAGAGAATAAGAACTTGGTGGGGGTGCCACACAGTGGTAAACATGGCCTTGTCCCACCTTTTGAGACGTGTTGCTGCCATAACATTCAAGATTACTCTATTTTTTCCTTAAAATGATCATTTCTTTCATTTTAAATGTGGTATGTTCCGTTATAAATAAAATGTGTTTATGATATTTCCAAATCATCGCATTCTAGTTTTTTTTTTTTTTTTACAATTTGCACAAAATCCCAACTTTTTTGGAACTGGGGTTGTAGCTTGGCCATGGTCTTAAAAGGAGCAACACCATCCAATACTGGAGCATACCTAAAAAATACCTATTAAAACTGCAGACTAAATCACTGATACTTGGCCACAGAACAAGCTGTGTACTAAGACCAATAAACAGAGTTGAGAACTTTCAGGAAAAAAAAGGGGTTTAACTGGCAAACCAAGAGCATGGAAACAAATTGGACTGAGGGGTCTAAAGGGAAGACTTACCTTGGAATGGGCACAGGCAACATGAGGACCGACATTAATGACTGGACTGGGAAACATAGGACAGGGAAGCACGTATATACGGAACAAATGAAGGCACTAACAAGAGGCAGCTGGGTGTGATTAACACAAGGGCAGGAACGAGAGGCAAGACAAACGAGTAAAGGGCATGTCAGGCTAGCGATGAGAGATAGGCAGAGGCCAGATGACAACATGAAAAGGATAAGGGACAAGGGATCTGGCAGGACTGGAGGGCACATAAGGGATTGCAGGGCCGGAGCAAGGGAGCACCATGGGTTCCCCCTCTGGTCCTCAGGAGGAGGGCTGCCCAGGCAGGCAACGTCAGGTAAATGGAAATCAGGGAGGCCAGCACAGATGGTATGCCCCTGTCTCCATCTCCGAGAGACAGACTCGGTGGCTGCCCTGGGACCAAGGGCCAGTTTGTCATATGGCGAGGGCTGAGGTGGAGGCCCATGGTGCTACCTTCTTCCTCTGCTATTTCTTCTTGGCACAATCTGGTCCCTGCAAGGCTTGGGGTGATGGGTCAGCACCCTCAGGGGTTGGGGATGCCCACCGGCTGGGGCTCTCACCATCTCCTCAAGGGTAAGGAGAAGTCCCTCTTTGTTTTCTAACTCCCAGGAAAGCTCCTCCAGCCAATTCCCTGCTTGACTATATCCACCCATTAGCTCAGAAAATCTCAGAAGACTGTCTTGAAGCAGGTCTCTGTATTAGCTCTGGAGAGTGGAAAAGTCAGCAGCTGGAGATAGGGTGAGACATGGACAGTGCAGCAGGCAAAGTGCACTGCTCATGCCATGGGATCGTTGAGGGGAGAGTCCAGTTATTCAGATGTGATAAGGGAATAAAGACAAGGGCAAGCATTCAGAAAAGAAAAAGGGGCATTGTGGTAAACTAGGAGCAGGGAAGCAAACTGTACTGTGAGGTGTCTAAAGGCAAGACTTACTCTGGGATGGGCACAGGCAACAGGAGTTAATGAGTGGACTAGGGAACACAAGACTGGGAAGCACATATACATGGAACAAACAAGGGAGCTAATGAGAGGCAGCTGGGAGTGATTAACATGAGGGCAGAAACAAGTTAAGTCAAATGACTAAGGAGGCGACAGGAGGGTCAGGTGGACATGAATATAAGAGAATAGAATAGAATTCTTTATTGTTATTATGCATATACATAACGAAATTTTGTAGGACTTGGCTTCAAGGCAGAATACTAAAATACACAATAAACTATAAATAATAAGTAAGCAATAATGTAACAGCAGCAATAAAACATCATCAAGACCAGACTGACCCTGAGGTAGTACTGTATGCCTGTAGAGACCGTGATCCTTGTGTGTGTGGATCTGCAGGGGAGGAATACAAGTGTGTGTGTTTGATTACGAGGGAAAGTACGTGTACATGTACAAGGAAAGTGCTTGTGCATGTATATGTTTACGGGGGGGCAGGTCAGGGATAGATGTGTGTATGTGTGTGTATCAGCAGGGGCAGACAGACTTGGGGAAGAAGCTGTCTTTCAGTCTGCTGATACGTGTTTTAATGTTTCTGTACCGCTTTCCCAAAAGCAGTGGTACAAACAGTCCATTTCCCGGATGGGTGAGACATGGATTATCCCAATCAACAAATTTTAAATCATAAACTTTGAAATCTTATTTAAACAGTTTTCATATTTATGAGAAATGGAGTTAATATCGGAAACTGTGGATGTCTGGAGAATCTGCATAAAATTTTCTGTTGGACGAGAGGTATTAAATGAATAAATCCTGTATATTTTTGTACGACCTGCCACCTGTATTTTGGAACTTAAAAATGCTCCCTAAATGGCCTGCTGCCCCCCATCCAATTCTTCCTGTAGAAAGTCAATAAAAAAATGTGATCACAAAAAAAAAGAAGTGGAGTTAATAATATTGTTTTGTTCTGTCCTAGCCAAGCTTAGGGCTATAGTTACTGTAGAGTTGCCACCATCAATGTGTAGGAATAAGGGAAACCCAACCCCAAGGTGATGCTATAATTTTTGGGAGACCGATATGTACATTTTGAAGTACTTTGTTGCAAGACAAATTAACAAAAGCACTGTGTCCATCCCAAACACACGGAAAAAATGGGTGCAAACATTTCCTAGAAAATACATCCTATGCAAAAAAAAATAACTTAAATGTCTATTATTAGGCTATTAAATAGTAACACATAGACAGAACAAAGCTTAGGTTGCAAGGTTTGCAACTGAGTGTGAGGCGGCCAGGATGCGGATCAATTCCTCAAAATCTGAGGCCATGGTTCTCGACTGGAAAAGGGTGGACTGCCCTCTCCTGGAGGGGGATGAGTTGCTGCCCAAAGTGGAAGAGTTTAAGTATCTTTAAGTATCTGTGTATGCAGGTTTTTGGGATAACCTTTAGGTCAACTGTTGAGACACAGGTGTGAGGATGCTTCGGTCAGTCAGTCCTCTAATTATTAATCTAATTAGGGAGTTGCAGCCAAACCCGCATGCATAATGGCCCTTTCTGGGTAAGATTGCCTACTCTTGGGTAAGTAGGGTCTGACTTGTAGCAGTGTAGAGCAACAACCGGTTTAGGGCTGATGGCAATGGAGAAGCTGACATGACATGCAATCTCACACAGCACATGGAGTTTGTCAGTCATTACCATTTGCTCACCACAGAAATTAAAATTATACAGGGCAATCCAGTAGTATAAGGGCCGGGTGACAACCTTAGCAGTAGTCCTGCTGCTGCCCCCTTGAGGACACAGTTAACAACACGCTATAATGGAACACACTTGACCATTCAAACCATGAACAACATGACACTAATCCTGTTTTCCAACACAGTTCTCATTTTGCTTTGGGACAGTGAGCAAGGCCATGAATTTAAAATGCTGTTTAGGAACAATGCAGTTCCCAAATCCACAGGACAAAGCATAACTGCAAGTACACTACTGTAAGAATAGGCCTTGTTATATCTCGTCATTCTCTACCATCAGCATGTCTCAGCATGTTTGGATATGCAGGCTTTTGTGGCTAAAACAAACCTGCATCATATCT
>JAODKN010000041.1:36145079-36162218 GCA_026774425.1 Petrocephalus zakoni | reverse complement strand
TTGACCAGACAAAACATTAAATATCTTGGGTTTATACTGTCTGCAATGACATAAAAGTCAAAGTAAATATCAGAATCACTGCATTTTTTTTCTTGTCTATTTCTGCATTTTCTAAACCGTTTCTAAACTTTTTTTGATTTGGGTTTGTAGAATAGGATGTCATATAAGTTGGTGTACTGGCCAGGTGTCCCAATACTGTAGTTTGATAGTATATCTGACATTTTATTATGGTTTAACTGACATTTTATTAGCTTATTAATGAATTAGTTAGCTTGATTGATGTATTTCATTGATTATAACTATATTTAGTTTGGTAAAAATTGTTTCACTGACATGATTTATTATAATAATAATGTATATAGCCAATTATGGGCTGCACAACATAGAGGAGCAGAATAACAACGAGGAGACTCATGCATTGGTGGGCGATATTTCATCGTAACCGGTTACAGTTGTATCCATGATACACATTTCAGGGGTATCAGAAGAATCGAGATATGTACAGTCAACCCTTCCACATGATCACCTCAAGATGACTATGAGATAGCATTGAGAGGCTACAGTAAAAACACTTGGCATCCTCCAAACCAGCACCTTGTGATATATCAAAACCACAAAAGTCGAGATGTAGAGAAGACAACTGTCCCATACATCCATTCATCGATTCATCGATTTTCTAAAACCACTTATTTTCCAAACGCTTTGGTTCAGTAACAAAACAAAAGCAAACAGAAGAAAACTGACTAGTAGTGCTGAACAATTTATCGATTTCAAATCGAAATCACTATTTTAAACAACGCAATTAGTAAATTGCAAAGGCTGCAATTTAGGATATGCATTATACAGCACGTCTGACCCAGGGTTTAAAACTGTCTGAGAATAGTTTTACAAATTCATTCAGTCCTCCTTGTGTGATAGTCAGTTTCACCAGTCAGAAGTGTCGTGCTCCTCGCATGCCAATCATGCTCACCAATCAGAAGTGGCCCAAAGTGACTGCGTATACGCCCACAAACAGACGCGTGAAACCCAAGGAAAATGTTACATTCGCAGTGCAGAAAAACATCGGTTTCACTACTGAGTCGTAACTGAATTACCTACCTATTTAATGGTCAGAGATTGTTCAGAGAAAGGTCCTATTAGGGGCCGCAAGATCCCTAATGTTTATATTACTGGAATTGTTTTATTTATACAATTTTATTTAACTTAAAACAGTTGCGGCTTTTGTGATACTTTTATTCGTCATTCTTCTCGGCTAATTTGACTTTTACTAAGGGTCGAGCGCTGTTTGCAAACATGGCACTTTTAATGCGTATGTAAAAATACAATCACTTTACCATGTTCAGGTTGCTAGATAATTACTCTGTGGTTTAATAGGGGTATGCTCTATATACATTTTTTTGATAATAAATACATTTTGGATTCAGTTCATATATTTCCATTCTTATCTTTGAAATAATGCATCGTGGCACCAGGCAGACCAATTAAGTTATTCTGAAAGTGGTGAATGACGAGCTGACTAGCACATGTGGGAGAACGAGGCTCTTTTATTATAGCCTTGAACAGGGCTAACATGGACACTAAACTAGCACCAAACCAACGGACCAAGCGAAACACGAGGAGGTCAAACGCTGGACCACAAAACACACACACAGTGGGAAGCTTACAAAGAACTGCGAGGATCAGAAAGTGGACACAAGGACAACATATAAGCCACAGTCGGTAATACAACTAGTTAACAACAACAGAACACGGGGCTATTTACAATTCACACGCGAGCATTCCGGGAAACGCCATTCCCCACCGGCGTAGAGCGCAGTTCATATTTCAATGTTGTGCTCAATTCGTTTTTTATACACATACAGTGAATACTGAACTGAATAAAAAAAAAATTCCAAATCAATCAATCACAATATCTGTCAAATAAATCGCAATTACAGTCGTACAGTCGTACGTCCCTCGCCACTTTGCGCTTCGACTTTCGCAGCTTCATTCTATCGCGATTTTTTCAAATACAGTACTGTGCTCATCAAGGTATATACAGTACTGTATATTCATTAAAAAGTTGATCGAGACAGTGAAAATGATACAGCGTGCACTAGGTTGTCGGAGTCAATTATATCCTCTTCCTTACCCACTGACTGGCTCAGCCTCACGCAAGCTCATTTCTCTCATACACGCTTCTACATCGCTACGCATCAGAAGCATCTTTGCTCTTGTAAGTGCTTGCGATTTCTGAGAACTTCGATGTAAGCACCACAATGGCTCCTAAACATGCGTCTAATATGTCGTATTTTCTCTTATTTTGTCTAATATATTGGATAATACGAGTGTAATGTTGACTAAAGGGTGATGTCTGGAGGGCTCTAATAATGTTAAAACCCGATTTAGAAGGTCGTAAACAGGTTTTCTATGCTCTAACTATGAAAATATTCAATTCATGAATATGGTCCACCATCCAGCGGCTCAGGGCGGGAAAGCAGTCCATCATCAACACTGTTTATGGTGGGGATGGGGCACTGCTGACCTCAACTAGGGGCGTTCTGGGTCGGTGGAAGGAATACTTCGTAGACCTCCTCAATCCCACCGACACGCCTTCCAATGAGGAAGCTGAGTCTGGGGACTTGGGGGTAGACTCCCCTATCTCCGGGGCAGAGGTTGCTGAGGTGGTTAAAAAGCTCCTCGGTGGCCGAGCCCCGGGGGTGGATGAGATCCGCCCAGAGTTCCTCAAGGCTCTGGATGTTGTAGGGCTGTCTTGGCTGACACGCATCTGCAGCATTGCATGAACATCGTGGGCGGTGCCTCTGGATTGGCAGACTGGGGTGGTGGTCCCCATCTTTAAGAAAGGGGACCGGAGAGTGTGTTCCAACTATAGGGGGATCACACTTCTCAGCCTCCCTGGTAAAGAGCATAAGGTGGCAGGAGATTTTAAGGGGTGGCACCTTATGGCAGAAGTACAGATATAATCACAGTAATCACAACCAATGTTCCCTTGGAAAGCACCCAGATAAGATAGTTTAACTCAGTAACTTTAGGCTACATTGTTCTGTAATTTGAATTCAGGTGAGACCATTTATATTAGGAATAAATGACCATACACTGTTCTCACTTTACAGAGAACACTACTCAGTACATAAAACAGTACAACCCCACAAGGAAGTAAAAGCATGCAGGACAGAGGGGTAGCCCAGGGGCACGGGTAATACCCATCTGTACCCATCCCTAACAGTAATTTATATTAATAATGATGTTCAACGTAACACTTAATGCTGTGTGAACAAATGTGTGTTGTTTTCCCGCTTTGGGTCTCTTTCAACCCCCAGTTATTATTTGCAATCCTCCAGTCGGCGGTGCGCCGCTCCACTCCCCCACTTTGCGCCCTGTTCCTGTTCAAAATGAGCGCAGACAGCCGTAAGCTGAGGGAGCCGGTCATGTAGCTTCACCTCGTGCTGCGCTCAGGAATTTCACGTGCAGTCGCTCTCGCAAATGTGCAATGAGTCATAACTTTTCTTTGAATTCAGAGCTGCCACCTGGGGTGGCAAGGCACTTTTTAGGGCGGCAGTCGCCATCCCATGCCGCCGCGGTAGATCTGCCCATGCAGGTTACAGGGACTGTGTTAAACGCAGGTTCCACTCTTCTGATTGCAGTTTTCCTAAAATTATAATGAAACGGACTCTTACAGCATCACAGTATATTGAATTTTATATGTATCATGATGCATATTCCATCGCCAGATTCTTGTCAATACACAGCCCTACTATTTTGTCATTTTCTTTTATTACATGAAAAAAAGTATTTGCTGTCTAGAGTTTTCTTTTCATTATTTTTGTATTTTGCATTCATGAAATGACTTGCTGGATGAACATTCACTATACCCAGTTTAAACATTACAATACAATAATAATTGTATTCTTTTGATTATTACAAGCAACCATTGAGCTATATATTGCAAACAGATGTAGACATCCATCCATCCATTTTCTCTACCGCTTATCCGGAGTTGGGGCAGATGGGCAGCAGCTTAAGCAGGGATGCCCAGACCGCCCTCACCAACCACCTCCTCCAGCTCCACCGGGGGAATACCAAGGCATTCTCAGGCCAACCATGAGATATAATCTCTCCAGCGTGTCCAGTTGGACATGCCCGGAACACTTCCCCAGGGAGCTGTCCAAGAGGCATCCTAGATAGATACCCGAACCACCTCAACTGGCTCCTTTCAATGCGGAGGAGCAGCGGCTCTACTTTGAGCCCCTCCCGGATGTTTAAGCACCTCACTCTATCGCTAAGGATGAGCCCAGCCAACCTGTGGAGGGAAACTCATTTCGGCCGCTTGTATTCGTGTTCTCATTCTTTCGGTCACTACCCAAAGCCCATGACCATATGTGAGGGTAGGAACACAGATTGACCAGTAAATTGAGAGCTTTGCCTTCTGGCTCAGCTCCCTCTTCACCGAAACAAAATGGTACAACATCTACATTACTGTCGACGCTGCACCGATCCGTCTGGCAATCTCCTGCTCCCTTTTTCCCCTCACTCATGAACAGGACCCCAAAATACTTTAACTCTTCCGCTTGAGGCAACAACTCATCCCCCACCAGGAGAGGGTAATCCACCCTTTTCTGGTCGAGAACCATGGCCTCAGATTTGGAGATCCTTCTCATCCTGGCCGTGTCAGATCATGTGAGATCCTGAGGCCCCTGAACTGAAGCCCCTTTGCACCTTAGCTGTGCCTAGAAATTCCATCCATAAAAATTGTGAATAGAATCAATGGCATAAGGTTTTTTTCTCAATAGGCATAGCCACAGACATTTTAAAAGGAAGCACTCTGCCCTAGCCAGATCTGGGCAAATTAGTTTAAAGACCTATAAATCATAAGGCTCATTTGCACCACAAGAACTCAGGGTACTTCCCAGGTGGCTGGAACATTTACAGGAATGAAGCCTTTCAGCCTTTTGTGTTTCTATTGCAGTGTTGGAACCAGTGATATGCAGGTACATTCACAAGTTACCTGATCCTGCTGATGTTCTTATTCAACCCGACCACAACTTGAACCATTACTTAAATTTTATTTTAAATTACCCGCCCACAAATGACCATAATATTATAATATTATTATGGTATTTTTGACTCTGTAACAGTGGCTGGTAACAAAAAATTGAAACATACCTGTCATGTCCTAACCATCAAGTTTGCCTAATCCTCCTGTCTCCCCTCTGGCGTGGCCCAAACAAGCCACGCCTGGTGCTCATCAGCCTTACCTCTCACTTCTCCCCCGTGATAATCACTTCCAGCTGCCTCTTATTTGCTCCCTTGCTGGATATATATTCAAGTGCTTCCTAGTCTTGTGTGACATCATTACCCTGTGTTGCCTGATCCCTGCCTTCCCTTGTTCCTCCCATTTAGATACTTGTTTGATCTGAATAAAAAATTCATCCCATTTGCTCTCACTCCCTTGGTCCCACAGGTCATGACAGAATGACAGATCTCAGCAAAATGCCTAGCAGCTTTTCTAAGGAGCTCCTCATGCTCCGTGTTTCAGTGGGAATGCTTTCCCCTGGGTCCAGCTTCTTGCCTCCAAGCGATCCTCTAGTCCACACACCTTGGTAGTTCATGGAGATTCCACTGATCGAAACGTGGATGTAATCTAAGATGCCTTGCTCATCTTGCTCTGGGTAGAGACAGTGGGAGACTGCTAAAGCTGCAGCTGATTTGCCCACTGGCTCCCTACAATCAGCCTCCAGTCTGTCTGCTTGCTCTTCATAGCGTGCCACTGAGCCACCCACTGGCTCTCCACAGCTCGCCACCGATCCGGCCACTAGCTCCCTGGAGCTTTCAGTGGCTCTGCCGACCATCGCCAGCCACAGGAAAAGGAGTTGCCTCCTCATCCAACCTGATGCCACCAGCGCTCAGTCCAGGAAAGGCCGTTGCTGTACCTGGCCCAGGAAAAGCCGTTACTATGGCCGGGCATGGCAAAAACCCTTATCATTCATTCATCCCATATGCTCCAACTCCCTTGGTCCTGCAGGTCATGACAGATCGGCTTGAGCAGTCCCCTGCTCGAGGAACATCTCCATCTCCTGCAAGCATCGCCAAATGGCTGAATTCATCTTGCCCAACTAAATCATCAACTCCACTGTTTAATTCCCAAGCCCACTCTATGCATCATGTGATTCTTGAATGCTGAGGATGGAAAGGAGGATCACCCTGAGAGGGCAGGTGTGAGGACACTGAGGGTCAATATGTCGGAAAGCAGTGCATATCAGAAAAATATCTGGCAATGTCAAGGGGCATGCTTCACAGTGCAGAAGGCCCCAGAGGCAGTGTCAGTAAACCCATTAGGCCCCTATGGAGGGGGCGCCAATTTGAAAACTGCTGGGTGGGGGTTCAGAAATCTCCCAGTGGGATAGTGACCATAATCCATAATTCAGTGTGACCTCAAAGGCAATGGACAAATATCTCTAGAAGGTAAGATTATGAACAAATGATTACTTGTGAAACAACTGTATATCTTGGTCACAGCATGACATAGAGGCTACTAACATTTTTTTTTACCAAAACAAAAAAACATGACTCCTGCCTTACTTTAATAATGCTTCAGTGTAGAAATTCAATATAAATGTATCATTATCATCAGCCTCAGCATTTTTCATTTCCTAGCAGAGATCCTGTAGTACGCTTCGGCAAGGCATGTGAAATAGATTACTCCAAGTGTATAAATATGTAAACCCATTTCTTAGGTTTAAACCATCAGAGACCACAATAAATATTTTCCCGTGAGATTTCCAAAGTATAACGAAAATCCCATACCTCTTTTGTCTGCTTAATGAACCTGGGCATTTACGATTCTGGACAAAGGCTCAACTTCCTGCATTGACTGGACAGGAAGAGCCCCAGTGAACAATGAGTTTAATTTTCCCGTTGAACATTTCACACTTCCTTACATGTGTTATCACACAAACATCCCCCCAGGATTATATAGGAAACACCCTGCATCATGGCCCATCCTTTTTCAGTGAGAGCTCACTGACTTGAAAAGAATTTAAAGAAACAATATTGTGTCACCTAGATCTATTACACTGTAGAGCTCATATTGAAAGTTCAGCTTATACTAATACTTTTTACTCTTTACCTGCTTAAATCATAATTGAGAATATTTTATCCCTTCAGCTACAAATACTGCAGGAACTACCTCCAAAACAACATTTGTAGCAATATCTCCAGTTAATGGCCATATATGACATATTTCCCACCACATATCTGGATGCCCCAAAGCCTATACTGTTAGCTGGCTGACTGAGATTTCAAACAATTCAGCCCCGTCACATTTTCAGTCCACTGTCAAAATATGCTTTTGATATTATTTCCACCCACCTCCATAATGATTATCACAAAACACACACAGTTCTATTTTTCATGTTAATTCTTCATATTTCACATATTTTCCGTTGGAGGGAACCTTGACTCCTGGGAATCGTGAATATAAATCATGTGCATGTGCAGGTTATGGCCAAACAAAAAAAATGCTCCATGAAATACAAAGGCTTCCAGTTGATACAGGCGATTTTTCTGCTTTGACTACTAGAGGTTACATAACCCAAGGAAACAACAATAATATGCTTTATTATTGATTTAATAGGCTATATTGGTTATTTTGCATACCTATTGTAGTTGCTCTTCTCAGATAAAAAGTTTTGCAATGTCATCTTCATTTGTTAAGCTACTGTAACAGTGTTGGGGGTGGATTTGGTGTACAGAAAGGGGTAGTAGATGGCAGCTTTTTTATCATTTCATCCCACCTATCCAGTCATTCTATTGTGTACATCACATATATTACAGCACAATTGCTATTTACAGTGTGAATTAGTGGGTGAGACGATATTTCAGCGATAATCTATTCATTCATTTCATTTGTTAATTTTTTATTATATTCTATGAGGCCAGCTTGAGGCTAAGATAAACAGACATATTTTGCAATCAAAATGTGCTGCCTTGTTATTTTTAGGTTGTGTTACAACTGGTAAAATGTGTTATGGAAATATGCCAGGAGAATGCAAAGGTACACTATGGTCCACAATGTGTGACACACAATCATGGGCACAATCAAATACATCAAATAGTTTCTCTCACAAGGTATTTTACACTATCAGATTATGCTGCCTATTTATGGTTTACGAAGTGTAAATCATTTCCCACTTCTGACTAGAGGTCGACCAATATATCGGTTGGCCAATATATCGGGCCGATATTCAGAATTTTTTAATATATTGGCATTGGCCGATACCCGAGTATAGTACGCCGATTTACAGACAGGCACGTCTGCGGGCAGCCCGGTGACCCATGCTGCCGTCTATGCAGGACCCCAGCTAGAACTTTCATAAGAGTCCTGGGAGAGAATGGAACGGCTTAAGTCCTGGGGTCGGTTGCACTAAACACCTTAGGTTAAGATTTCCTTAAAATCAAGTCAGTTGCACAAAACATCCTTAAATGTCATCCTTAAGGTTTCCTTAAAATGTTCCTGTTTATCCTGAGAAATCCGTGACTGGATCTCGATCATGATCAGTTGATCTAGCATTATAGATTTGACTGTCAGTCGATCGAATTTTCGATGCAGAAATATGTAGACACATGCAGAAAAAGGTATTCATTAATGCATTTAATGTAACTGAGATACAAAAAATAAATCCAGGTTTTGTTCCCCTGCTTCTCTCTCTTTTCCCCGTACCTCTGCGTAACTTCTAAGTTGCCGCCGGTGGAAATCCAGCTTTTATTTTTATTTCATTTATATTCGTCAGATGCAAAATATGTTTAATGCCATTGGAAGTATCATACTTAAGGGGAAAACTTAAGGTGTTTTGTGCAACCGGCCCCTGATCTTTTAAAGACCTCTATATTTAACTGGTTTGCTATGTGTTTGCTATAAGTGTTGCTTTGCAAGAAAACGCGAATAGCCTACAGAACAGTCGGGAAGTGGCATAATGATAGCGAGCCTTCAACTAGCTCAACACTGTAAAAAAAAAAACGTATAATGTACTAGTAATTTTCTTTCAGGACATTATCCATTTTCTTACGGATTTTTTTTTTTAATTCACAGACATTATCGGGTGTACTTGCTCCCAAAATGCAACATGAAATTCAAATTAAAGGGTAAAACACTTGTTAATATATATACGGAAAATTCCTTCATATTAACACGGTACATTGAAATCTATTTTTACGTACTTTTCTTACAGTGTAACTTGCAGGTAACGTTAAGGATTTTAACGTTAAAACCATTATTGACAGAGATTCTGTGCGTTTACTTAAGTGTATATAGTTTGCTTATATGTAGGGTGACAAGATAATCCATGTAATCCCGGAAACTTTGAGTTAGCACAGGATTTGGAAACTTCCATTTCAATTCAAAGGACCTGGATTTCACTTAAGCGCTGCATTCTTGCTGTGTGTTGATTGGTCAGCCTCCTATAATCATACATGTCACTAATGGTAATGCGAAACGGCTGGATGAGTCTTTCAGTCATCGAAACAAACCAGTCAAAGCACAAGAAGAAATTAACTATTAGCCAAGCACAGATGTCTTTCAAGTTTAAAGTAGTTTGTAAAACCTGAAGTAGCTCAAAGTGTCCGGGATGACATGGATTATCTGGTCACTCTATTTATATTTAAGTTTACACTTCTGTTCTAAGTCAGTGTTCAATAAATGTTGTTAAGTTGAGAAATGTTGTGTATCTTACATTATTAGTGTGATATTTTACCATGCAAATAGAGGGGAAAATGTCCAATTATCGGCCAAAAAAAATCAACAGCATATATCGGCCATCGGCTGACCCTGACTTTTAAATATGGGCATCAGCTATAGAAAAACCCATATCGGTCAACCGGACCACAGAAAGAGTCAAAAATATCCATTTTGCTGCAGTCGGAAATTCCAACACTGTAGGATTACTTCATAAATCGCTTCATTTGAAGCAGCAATGGGCAACGGTGCCCGGGCCTGGCCAGAGAGCAGGATTGTGAGGCCACGCTAGGGCCGCTAAAAAGACGTTGTCCATTGGCAGGCAAAGCCCTTCAACTTTGCAGCACTCAGCTGACACTGCTTCTGAAAATGATACAACGGAAGCTAATGTGAAGCCAGAAAGAGGTACTGACCACTGAAGGACATCCTGTTTTACCGAATTTGCTATTTCTGCCCCTATCGCCCTTTCCCATTATCACTATGTCTATCTATCAGTTAATTTCTCACCAAAGTAAACTCAAACTTTGCCCGATTTTCAGGCTGTTATGAATATGAAATAAATTGTAGCAAGACTCTGGTTTTTGCTCTATTATACAGACCCATAAACCATGTTGTGTTTATGAATTTATCATCGGTCTTTGTTCATTTTCAAGGCTAGAGAGTGCTAAGTCATACAGAAACATCAGGGCTGGAAGAGGCAGCACATTAGCCACACCGCTCCAAGGTCTCTGAGTTTTCAGACTACTTACATGGTCCTTAGTTAAACTGTGAGGTTTGCATGTTCTCCCTGTCTTCATCTGGGCTTCTTCTCTCAGCTGAATTATGGTTTAAGTGAGCTGATCTTTCTATCTGTGTTTGTGTGTGGGGGGGGGGGCTCATATACACACACACATCACTTTTTCGATCACCACAGGGGAAAACTCAGTTTAATCAAAATTTGTGGCTGCAATCAAAAACTAAAACTGCCAAAAGTCTTGTATTTTGTTTGGTTACTTATGGGTAAGGTTTGGGCTGGGTAGGGGTTAAGTGTGTCGTGAATGGGATTAGGGTTTTTCCCCATAGCAATGAATGGACAGTCCCCCAAAGACATGAATACAAATGTGTGCGTGTTTCATGGTCTGCCCTACATTTTGATTTGTTCCCTGTGCTTCTTGGCTCCAGGGTAACAGCGATCTTGCCATATAAAGCAGATATGGACAGACTAAGAGTGCTGCTGAATTACTATCTGTCACATGTCCATAAAGAATGAACATAATGCTTTTATTGTGACAGATGCCATGAGGTCCAATATGTAGATGATTAAATTTTTTGTGTAATATGTGAAGATCAACAACTTTCAGTATGACCCCCCACCCCCACATTTTAACCATAACCATAAGACAAATGGATAACACTTTACTTCAGGGGGCACAAGTAATTTAGTAACTCAGTTACTACTCAAGTAAAAATCATGAAATATAGTAACTGCATGAAATACATGAACTATCATGACTTATTAATGATGAACAAACATGGGATCAATGCATAATTAACACTTAGTTTGTTTATTAATGCATTATGGGTGTGTGCCTTTGGTTGCCTGCAAGAAGTTCCATAAATTAGAAGATTCCTAAATTGTCATATTAACACATAGTAATACGGGGAAATGGTGGGAAACCACTGGAAGTCATGAGCACCAGGCTGAGTCAGGTGACCGTTAGGAATACGCACAGCTTCCCATCGCTCCGATCAGGCTCTGCCGTCTCGGGGAATGAGCAGGAGGCGTGAGTGCTGTGCGTTCAGCACAGGCCCGTGCGAGAGCAGAGTCAGCCTCAAAGGCCCCCATTCTCTGGAATAATGACTGATGCACGTTCCCATCAGCCAAACATTTAGAAAATGCCCCAGATGTCCTCTGTGGCAGACAGTGCCTCCTTATGTTCATTAAAAGTACTGCAGTACAAATAGCAGCAGCTCAAACAAGTCAACAGAAAACGAGCAGTTCAGAGGGGCATGAACCGCAGAGCAGAGCAGAGCTACTGACTATTTAACCTCTACTGTACTGTTATCTTTCGAGTAAACATGGAGGCTGTTATCACTGACTCCTCGCCAACAGCGTCTAAAACCAGCTCTTAAAAATGGGAACTGCCACCCACACTGGGCAGAGCGTTTAACAGCGGAGCAGAACATTAAAACAAAATTCATGTATTTAACCACTTGTCATTCCACACAGAATTAATGCGAGCGATGTCAAAAATTCAAAAATAACATATGTTGTGCTAGAGTGCTTTGCATAAAAACAACGAAACAATAAAATAGAGAATTTGGTATAAGCAAAGACACTGGACATTACACAAAAAAAGAAATTAAAATATAACAGAAGAACAGATGAAAAACAGAAAGAAAAAAAGGACTAATTCTTCAAAACAGACGTACTTCTGTGATGCTTCAGTGGCCCGGTCATGCTGGGTTAATGCCCACAAGGACTACACATGGTAATGCTTATTACACTGTCTTGTCAGCTCCATGGGAAATTCCCGGGAACACACGCTTTTTAATAAGTGTTTCTGTTTAGATTCACCTTATTCTCCCTGTTCCCTGCCTTTGGCCCATAGACTATGGACCCCTTCCGACCCTGAGTAAGACAAGCAGGTACAGAAGATGGATGGGTGGTATACTACAATGCCATGTAAACAATTAATTTTACAATAATTAATGAGCAGAAGAACACTTGTGAAATCATAGTATGGTAAACTGAATCTCCATATCTTACCCCCCGACACCACAATGCATTGTGAGATAATTCAGGGATAATTATTTAGCTATCTTTGAATGTTTCACCAAGAGCCAACAAGTGGGACTCTATCCAGCCTGGGCAGTGGGCCATGTAATAGCTGGAAAGGGAAGCAAAACGACTTCATAATTACTGCCAGGCCTCAAGTGGGACAAAGAACATCCCACGTGCACACAAAGCCCAAAAAGTCCAGAGTTTGACTTTATGTTTTGTAGGGCATCGGACACTTTATAACAGATCGCCATCCCCTCCAAGCCACACTTGGACGTCGGATAAAATTCAGCTGTGAGTCCTGAAACTCTACCTCCCTCACTGGACAGGAGCTCGGTCACAGTCTGGCTGCCGTGACTTCTGGGAAAACCTCTCTTGCTTCTTTCAGTTAAGAAACATTGCAAAAATCAGACATGCCCTATCTTATCAGGACACCGCAATATACAGTGGACTTTCAATGAATGGCTTAAACATCAGAGCCAGGTACAAGACTGCATTAGAGAGAGTCAAAAAAGTGACAGGAAGGCTTCACCAGCACATTAATAACCACAGCGTCCGCTGCCTTTTTCCTGGGATCTTAAGACGGCTTGATCCTCTTACAAAAACACATTTCTGGTTGTTAGCTTTGGATTTTACAGACAGATCCTTCAGTCCCTCTGCAGACAGAGGGACAGGCTTTCCCATCCAAACTGCAATAAACAGTCTCAGAACAGTGAACTTCAAGCAGTCCTTTGATTAGACACGTGAACAAACAACAACTGGGTCCCAGTGGACCAGTCAAAGAAAAACAGGAAATGCCGCTGCACTGAGTCCGAACATAGGGGGGTGATATTTTTTTTAGGGGAAATGTTTCTCCACTGGTAGTAATGGATGCATTGTAAAATATCATACTGATAGGTTTTCTTTTAGAGTTTGCTGAATGTGCAAATGTTTTCACATTAACAGATACTTCAAGATCTGGTTAGTGACAGCAACAGAAATTTCTTTTACTGATAAACTTTTGTCTTTTCCTGCCATCAGACTTTGTGTAAATAAAATGAAGTACACTTGCTTGGTAGGAAGAAAAAGTCATTATCAGGACTCTGCCTCTAGCTGCGGGAGGTCCTGCAGACACAGGTCCCAGCATAGCAAGGAAGCGTGGGGGGGGATGAGAGTCCGGACGTCCATTCAGCTCAGGACCGACCCAAAACCAGCAATCATTACACGGTGCACACTCAGTCTGCTGTGCGCAATACTTCTGGTCAATGGGTGGACGAGTTCATTTCACATCAGCAGTATGGTCATTTTAACAGCAGTGTTCTATATTATACATTCTAAGCAGTATTGTAATTGTGAATAGCATTCTGAGTGTTATCATTGATGGTCATTAGGAAGGAATTTCCGTTTCACTGAGCACATCATAAGCGCAGTCCAATGTCAGCAAAATTTTATTTATGCATTTTTTTCATGAAGGGGCGTTGATTAAGAGGGTTAGCGTGGGAGATTTCAAAAGTCAAAAAATAAGGGCCACCCTTAATGCAAACTGCATACAACATTCACTATAGGGAGAACTTGGCATGTGAAGGAGGGAGAGTCATTGTTATACCATTGAGCGAGGCAGCTAACATATCAGGTACAATCAGGTATACTAACTACACAAGCAGCCTCCTCATATAAAAATGGTTGCCACACAACAACTGAGCAAGCTTATAAATAATGGCACTTGTATTTGTATTCCCAAGTAGACCAGAAGCCTGTATCTCCAAGCCACATTTCTGGCTCAGCTAGATACAATTTATCCAGATTGGATGTAACCCGTTTAAATGGCCTATATTTTTGTTCACTTTTCGTACATTTAGCCTAGACTACCTTAAATCCGACAAGTCATCCAGCTAAGCAAGAAATCCTGGTTTGTGATACAGGCCCCAGAACAGCCATCTGCAGGTGTAACAACCTAGCTGGACTCTGCCAGTTCGTGCCCGGCCTCAGCAGAATAGTCATGTCTGTGTGCCCTAGAGCAAGGCCTTTAACCCCCAGGTCCATGGCCACTGGTGCACCTACATGCTCACCTACATGTGCCTCATGGAGCGCAAGATGGGGTAAACAAGAAAAGAATTTCCCCACAAGGGATCAATAAAGCGTTATTATTATTATATTTATTGTTAATATTATTATTAATATGAATCCATCCTCCATCCATAATTTATTTATGCTTGTTCTATTCAGGGTTGCAGAGGTCCAGAGCCTATCCTGGAAGCCATGGGTGCAAGACAAGGAACAATCCAAGATGGGGTCCCAACCAATCGCAGAGCACATTTACTGACACATAAACTGCATTCCAGAAACATTCCCCCAAACACCACAGTATGAAATCCAAGCCAGGCATATCATAGGAAATATCATGTTACAGTGACTGGATTTGCCCTATATGACTTATAAATTACAGTCATGCAGTGACAAAAAATCGGCCAGTCATCTGTCACCTTTGTGTGACACAGCAACCTAGTCCAGCGAGAAATGAATGGAGTTTCTCTCTCTTTCACACGCACACACACACACAAACTCACATACCTATCTAAATGTGGACAGTCCATTCATTTCTATGGGGAAAAACCCTAATCCAATCATGATCCCCTTAACCCCTACCCAGCCCTAACCTTTTCCATAAGTAACCAACCTAAATACAAGACATTTCACATTTTGACTTTTTTGATTTTTGAATTATCAGATTTTTATAAAATTGAGCTTATCCAGACTGGAACCTGAAAAAATGTCCCCAAAAGTAAGGTTTTTAGCTTCAGATTTTACTACACTTTGGGGACATTTTGGTCCCCAAATGGGATCTATGCAAACCCACACAAACACACACGCACACATTGCAGTATTAACGTTGAAAACAGACCATTGATTAATGTCCCACATTTAAAAGTATACATAAAATAAACACACATCTAATTTATTTCTCAGTACTCAGAGTAAATGAAGCATTATATTTAATTTGTAGATGCTAATCCAACAGGGTCATAAGGGAGCAGAATGATCCAGGCCCTACCCAATGTACTATGTACCCCCTAGAAATAACACAGAATGGACAGGGCTCACAATTCTACTCAATGCCTCAGCATATCATGATCCTGTGTAATATACATCTCCGACAGCAGCGCATCACTCAGCAAGGCACAGACCTATAAAAACATGCTTTATCTAAGAGGGTCGGGGGACAGCAGGGAGTCTGAAGCATAAGCCTCATTTATTCAGACATCTTCTGCCACAAAGGGCCACTAGCTGTCCGAAGTTTTACTTGTAAAATGAAGAGTGAAAAATTGCCTTTAGAAATCAATATCATAAACAGCAGGCTGTACTGATTGCAATGGGAAACAGCTCATCAAAACTCTGTCAGACGCCATTACATTAACTTCAACTGAAATGTGACCAGTGAAATAAACCATCCACCCATCTTCCGCAGCACTTACTCAGTACAGGGTGACAGAGTGCCTGGAGCCTTCCCAGGAAGGACAGGAGATAAGGCAGCGGACACCATGGATGGGATGATAGTCCATCCAGGCACACACACACACACACACACACACAATCAGATGCTATGGAAAGGCTACAGATGCCACACATGAACCCAGAGAGACCGTGCAGGTTACACATACCGATCCAGTAGCAGAAATCAAACCCCCCACAGGCAGGCCTGGAGCCTATCACAAGATGGCTGGATGGAACAGCTGGATTTTTTGCTGGAGTTATGGAGTTGGCCCTCATTTATCAAAACGAGCGTTGATTGGGGTACAAAAAATTCACGTGTGATTTATGAAACAGGGTGTACCTGGCCAATTCAAACGTACGCACATGCCCGCGTTGACAAATCCAGCGCTGGAAACATGCGTAATTCATGTGCCACACCCATATTTATTCCTGGTTTACGTGGCCGTAGAATTTGAACAGAATTTGCGACATGGAGGAACGGAAGCTGCCAAAAAAAGAGGAATTTCATTCAACTGGAAGTCGACGTCATTACAGCTGTGCACGATCACGCATGGGGCGCCGCAGCATATTACACTGACTGTACGTGCTGCTCGTCATGATCTTGTAGTGCTTAATATTCTGTGGAAATGGTCAGAAATTAAAGACGGTACAAAATTAAGTTAGGAAATCAATACACAGAAACATTGTTTTAAGTAAAACAGCCATGGCGAGATATCCTGAACTCCAGTACAGATATTTCATATTTCAGAAGCTAAAAGTTTAATTTAGTATCCTCCGTCCTGTGGTTTTTCTGCTTAACTTTCCCATAACATTAAGGCTACTGCAAGCTGTAGCAAGGATTTTTCAAATACTGAGTAATGGGCAACCTGCGGCGTTTAAAGAACGAAACTTTATGGAAAATACCAAAGACATGATCTCAGTGTCCTCAGTGGTAATCTAATCCAATCCATCTTTATTTGTAAAGCACCTTATGCCACCACATAGGGCCAAAGTGCTGTACAGAGGAATGAAAGACTTAACAGGTCTCTCAAGGCATATAATACAAATGTAGTTAATAAAAGGCAATAACAGACAATAAGACGAATAAGATAACAGTCATAAGAATGGCTGAAATAAAATGAAAAAATAAGTAAAATTAAATAAAAGAGTGAAAAAAAAATTGTGGCCACAGGCATGA
>JAODKN010000041.1:36125280-36138470 GCA_026774425.1 Petrocephalus zakoni | reverse complement strand
TAATATTTTTAATCAGATTAATCACGATGCTGGATTAATCCGCGTTAACGCGTCAATTTTGACAGCCCTAATAAATAGTCATTGTCTATGTATGTAAATACACAAATATGTATGCAAAATCAGAAGCAAATATTATGTAAATAAAAAAACGAATACCAGAGCAAACATCTGCAGCCTCCGACATATAGTATACATCACTAAACTTGCAAACATACGCCATTCCCCTTAAAAAGTTATAAAAATATTACGCACATATTAAAGGCCAGTCATTATCAGAGAGCATTATATTAACAATAACTGTAATATACTGGGTGAGTAAGGCATCAGCATGGCCGTTGATTTGTTAAAGTGAGTGATTTCTAAAATGGGTAGATCATCCGTGGAGACATTTCATTTACAAAACCTTTCATTAACCTAAGAGCAGATCTATTTTCAGGGGCTTGAAATTCCAAGCCCCCTGACAAAACCTCACCCTGGGCACCCATCCCGAGACAGCTGGCATATTCCATGCCCCAATGCATCAGTCAGCATTTCCACCTTATTTACAGCACCCCTTATTTCATCCTGACAGCCCTCGGTCCTGGATCAGTAGGTACTTCTCCATCTTCATCAATGCCTGTTAAAGGACTCGCCTCCGTACAAATGCGCTGTGCTACAGACTCTTCCGGCTTTTCTACCATCCAGGCAGAGTGGCAAAAAGAGCACGCATGAGTTTGTAGAAGGTTTGTTGGGATGAAATGCCCTAAACTATATATGTATATGCACACCTATTCCGCTCAGTCATTAAACTGAAAAGATCAACCCGCGAAGGCCAGAATTGAAACCAGTCTCACAGTTTCCTGCACGATACTCGTCTTTGAGTTATGAGCAAAGCATCTGTGCCCAGCATATTGAATGTTGGCCAAAAGATGGTGAATGATTAACCCAATTTGCATGAAACATGCTGTAAAATAAGAGACTTTAATATTTTTATAACAGACTTTAATCTCACAAAGTTCCTAAAAGGGCTTATAAATTAAGAGTTCTGAATGTATAGACTTAACAGGCCTTAACATCTAGACAATGAAACGCCACCAAAAATTATTAAATACTTTGGCAAACTTGCACAAGTGTCCTCATCACGCTAACTGTTAACAACCTAAGAAAAACTTAGTTCAGCTCCTCAGAATTAATTCTCTCGTCCAAGACTGTAAAGCATGTACGACCTTACCAGCCTGGTTGTACGCTGATATACAGGAACTGGAGCAGAAATACGATTCCTTGATGTTTCACTGTCACCAGTTCAGCCTCCTAGTGATGGAGTCAACAGGAACTTATGCTGCAGCGGAACGCCTTAGGTGGTGTATGATCACAGTGACACTGCCAGACCCCGCAGACTCCTTTGGATGGTGTCTGGTATCGCAGGTTCTGGGTTTCCAGCTGAGATATCGCATTTCCCATTCCCGGGTCCACACTCCAGAACCTCGCCATTACGTCGGTGAACAGTAATAGCATTTCTCTTCCTCATGTCTACACATCTATCCAAGGTTATATTTTTTTTTTCATGAACACAGCTGATCTAAACATCAAGACTTTTGTGGACTCGCATGAGTAAAACATCACCGCTTCATTCCACCTCGTCCCACAATCTGACTTGAGATAATCGCTCTTTGTGCACGTACCCCCATGTCAATGGGGAACATTTACTGACCCGGAAAGTGCCTTTGGTCAAACGCCCGAGGTATCGCAACACTGTTAAAAGCTGAATTGTCATTTATGAGGCTGTACCGTCCTCCAAGTAGGTGATGGAAACCTAAGCGGGAGCTCTGACGCTCACCTGACATTTAAACACCTCTCCTGTAATTTAAATACATCTGCAAAGTAGTTGCATTACAGAATGGAAAATTATTCCAAACACACCCTATGTCTGAGTCCATTACACCAGAATAAGACCTATATCATAAAAAAAGTTATTTACCATTTAACAGGTTTTGGACTTAAATAAATCTATACTGACACAGGTACAAATACACCTAGCTACACTGTTAAAAGTCTCCAAACAGATTTGCTATTCAAAGTGTTTATTTAAACAGATGCACCTGTCACGACCATAACCTACATTTTTACTAGACAGACCTAGCAAACATTAAAAGCACAAAACTACATTGGTTTGTGTATTTACAGATTACTAATTAACACTCGTGGGTTTTCATACCGTTCATGTTATTACTAAAGAAAACCCATTTGATATAAAGTTCCCTGCTAATGTGTTTTCATGATAAAGGAAATTGGCCTATACTTAATGACTAAAGTGGACACTGTTTACAAAATAATTCCACGTAGATCCGTTTAAGTGGATAAGTAACACAAAGCTTGTTATTGATTAAGCTTTAAGTTCTTGAAAAACCGAAACGGATTTTCAATGGAGGATTTTACTACAGTGATCAGCGTCAATTTTAATATTTACCCCGAAGGTATTATTCCTGAAAATGCACACCACGTGGGAACCGTGGCTCAATGTTTTCCCTACTTTGACACGGTAACAAACTGCCCATTTAAATGAGAAAAACACTTAAACAGGAAATTCAAATGATCATGTCTTTTTGCAGAAACTGCCAGGGGAAGTGTCTATGCTGTTCTTGAAATCTCCCTCCCAGCAAAACAAACCGGCTTAAGCAGCAGCTGATGCAGGTTCAGCTCGCAAACAGCGGTACAGCCCTCTTACGGCGTTCTGTGTTACTTTATTAAGTATCAATACCCCAGCAGGAAACGCTAAATATATATTTTTTTCTTTCTTGCAATGCTTAGATACACGCTATGCGCTCCCCCGCTCTCCAGTTTGCCGGCTCATATCGAGCCCAGTGTCCACCTACCTTTAGTCCGGCGGAGCAGAGAGATGGACGGGGGCTCCACATTAACCGGGAATAGTGTGCCAGGGCAGGTATCCGCGTTTCGAGGCAGGATGAACGAGCAACTAGGAACAAAGAATCGGACGTGTTTTTTTGTGCGGGGTGACTGAGATTCTCGCACCCTGTCTCAGCGCAGCAGGAAGCGAGGAGCGGAAAAGCACCTCGCTGCTTTCTCCGCGCTCACCTCTGGCCATCAAACGAGCCGCGTCGATCAGTGCAAAGGCTGCGCATCCAGCACTCGCTCCAAGCGCTACCCACAGTGCAGAAAAAATGTCCTGTGTGCTTTCAGTATTGTGTTTTTATAAGTTAAGAGCAGCTTTGTTACTTATAACTCTTCCACCGTGAATATGCCCAGTCATAATGATATAGAGTTTTGTTCACATGCGTAAATAACTTCCGTGGTATCTGGAAAATATTTCATATTCATTTTCCTACCCATCCGTAGATAGTCATTCTGATATTCTTTACACGTATGTATAATCAGGTACCACAGTTAAAATTCGTCGTGGTGTTTAGAACTACGCTGATACGAGTATTCATTTTTCCGAAACAGTCTAGCAAAGTTGTTTGATATGTTGTTGCATAAAACATAAACTGGATGTAGATACTACTTTCAATATTCTGACAGCTGATGTTGTATTGCAAACAGGTGCTGCAGTATTATTTGGGGAGGAAATGTCATTTATCTGAACTAGACCTGGGCTGCTAGCTGTCACTTTGAAATGCAGTATTTTCACCCATGATGCAAAGCTTCCATTTCTTGACGAATCTGTTTTCGTCTATAACATCCACAGCACTGCAGATTATTCATGCATGATAGAAATGTAATCAGGGGCAGCCGAGTATCACTGTGTTCGGGCTGGAAAAATAAAGGCTTGTTTCACGCTGACATAAAAACAAAAACAATCCCAACATGTACAGGACCAACATTCCAAATGACTGGTCCCAGTGACAGCCACATAAGCCATGCAGTCTCCAAACTGGTCCCAGTGACAGCCACATAAGCCATGCAATCTCCAAACTGGTCCCAGTGACAGCCACATAAGCCATGCAGTCTCCAAACTGGTCCCAGTGACAGCCACATAAGCCATGCAATCTCCAAACTGGTCCCAGTGACAGCCACATAAGCCATGCAGTCTCCAAACTGGTCCCAGTGACAGCCACATAAGCCATGCAATCTCCAAACTGGTCCCAGGGACAGCCACATAAGCCAGGCAATCTCCAAACTGGTCCCAGGGACAGCCACATAAGCCATGCAATCTCCAAACTGGTCCCAGTTGCATTAGCGTAAGATACAAAATCTCCTAAAAGCTCCCAGTGTCAGTCACATATGTCATGCAGACTCCAGACTGGTTCCAGCAACAGTTGTGTAAGCCAAGCAAAATACAAGGAGGAATATCTGAGCCCACAATCCATAGAGACATTGGAGTTCCAGTGCGTGAGCAGTATTGGGGAGAGGGGGTACTGCATTATTTGGAACATTAGAAAACTGTTTGTCATTTTTCATCTTATCCCCTGTTACATGGTGGGGGGGGGGGCACAAACACAAAGGAAGGGCTGTCTGTGTTCCGCAGAGCCATTTGCCTTATTATCTGTATTGCCAAATGATTGCCTACTGAATGTCACACATCACACACTACTGTGGGCTTTTCAGACTTTCTCACGCTGCAGTTGAAAGGCCAGAGTCTAGAGCATAAGATCTCTGTAGGTCAGTGAGATGTCCTGGGCTAGTGAGCAGCCCATTCAGTAAGCAGTGCAGTTGCCATACATTCCTCCAGGGGCCAGTTAATTTCTCTGGGTGCCCTAGGCAGCCGTGGCGTACTTGAGCTCTTTTTTGAGCCAACAATGAATAGTCTGCTAATCATTGTGCAGGGTGCCAGAAGTAGAACTACCCATCGGGGATGGGGTTAGTGTACAGGCTGCGAATTGTGGGCGGTATAGATCGACAGCCAGGTGGGGAGTTTTGCCGGACGGGGGCCCTGATTTTGCCAGGACCTTAGGCTGTAGCCTATGTATTAATCTACCCCTGCATTCCATGGCACCTCTGCAGTGCAGGGCTGCAGTCAGCCTGACACCCCTCCCAGGGATCAGAGCTTGGCAGGCAATCGCAGGGTGCACACTGACACCCCAGTGGTAATATATAGGCACCTTTTTTGGCTGTGGGAGACATGCAGAGGCACAGGAAGAAGAAGCACACCCCAGACTCGAACCCCAACCCTGGAGGTGTAAGGTTTCACTATGCCTATTTACTTATAATACACTATGCCTATTTACTTATAATAACAGCCTTTTGCTGTAGTCCCCTCAGCCCAACACCCCTTTCCTTTGCCTGTGTGTCTCCCTCAGACCGAAGCCAAAAGTTCTGGCTTTTTTATTTGCTACCATCCGCCGGCAAAACTGTCTCCTCAGAATCACAGCTACGCTTCTACTGTTATCAGTTGGCTTTTGGCAGTGAGTGAAATTCTACCCAACCTAGATTTCCATCTTTTTCGTTATCTTTTTCAGCAAAGGTGTTCATGTGAAGTGATTTGAATATTTGCTCGATAAGTGTTGTCTGTGGTATTTTTTTTTTTTTTACTTTAAAGCAGAAATGTAAACAAAAATGTAAAAATAGCCTGGACGTCAGATCAGGTGGAATGAGTCGCCCTCTCCGGCGAGCGCTTGCGGCGTGATCCGAGGTGGCGAGACGCACTGTCTGCACCGACCACAGAGTTTGCTTGACCTTTTTCACAAGAGTGCCCTGTAATTCGAGAGCAGTGTGAATGGTGCTCGCAGAGGGCCAGCTCGGGACCTGCCACTGTCTCCACTCCATCTGCTGTAAATGGGGCTGTTTTTATTCTGACCTCCTGCTCACTGAGTCCCACACTCCAGTGATCCCTTTGCTGAAGGCCAAGGGCACTTGTAAGGTTCACTTTCCTCCCCACAGCCAGCTTGGAGCTTTCCCCTGTAGTTATAAATCAAACCCATATTGTTCTCAATAAGGGGAGATTACTAGTATATAAGATTCAAGCCTTTGAAATCAAATATTCATGACAAATTCATAAAATAAGATAAACGCCATGTCTTCTGATATATATGGTAAACTATTTAATATTTACAAAGCTCAATTAAGCCAAAGATTATGATTTCAATTATTTTGTGGGTTTTTTTTTCTGTATTTCACCAGCAGTTAATAAACATTGACAATCATTAATTAGCTAGCAATAATTAGAAGGCATGAGCGACTTAATGATGAAAAAGGCTGATGAAAAATGCAGCCAATATCAAAGATACATCCATTCCGATACAACCATTGATCCCAGGCAGCATGGGGCACCAGGGTGGACAGCTTGCCAGTCTGTCTCAGGGCATATATACACGCACAATCATGTACTATGGGTAATTTAGAGATGCTAGCTAACCAACCTGCATAGAGTCCCAGGAGTATTAAAACCCAAGTGACACGGGGAGAACGTGCAAACTGTACACACACAGAGCAGAAGATGATTTTGAACCTCCAATGTGGGAGGCAGGAGCCATCACACCACTCTGCAACATCAGAGATATGTTTGAAAAATGATGCATCATTAATCGGGGCACTTATACAAAACAAAGCAATATTCAGAAGTTGCACAGTCATATCTTATTCTCACAACGTTTATTTTAATATGGGAAGGACAACTCAGATCTCTGCCTGCTAGCTTAAATATAAAGCTTGTATGTCCAGCCCAAACATTCAAGTGGGCCCAAACCCTCCAAGACCTTCCTTCTGTGTGGCAATAGGACCAAAGTGCTTTCAGAAAAAAAATGTCTCTTTAAGTGCTTCCCAAATTGGCTGCATTCTGTTTCCCTCTTTCTCCTCACCAGCCCCGGTGACTTAAGTGCAGAATGCGCTGGCTCTTTAATACTCTTGACTTTGGCAGTCAGAGCCTGTCACACGCCTTTCCAGAAAGCAGCTCTCACTCTTGGAGCGGAGCCAGGTCTGGGACAGGCATTTACCTCTCACCTCCCTCGCCTCTGAGGGAGCCAGGTCTGGAACAGGCATTTACCTCTCACCTCCCTCTCCTCTGAGCTTCCTCCGGAAAGTCAACATCCTTACGTAAAGGAGCATGTCATTTGTATTTTATAATCTAAGAAAAAAACCTCCACCACCACTAATGTCACCAGGAGACACTGTCTTCTCAATATATGTTAAAGTAGAAAATAAGAGTATTTTTTTCTATGAACAGTTTGTGTTTATAATTCTATTTATACATTCAATATATTACTTATAAAAGTTTAATACGTGTAAATTCATCCTTGCACTTTGACTTTAAATGCTATTAGTCTTCACAGCTTCTTTTTTTTTTTTTTAGAAAAATCCAAACCAACATAGCTGATACAGTTAAGGGCTAGGGAGTGGAATTTTAGCATTAAACTGCTGCTTATGTTTTCATTTAATGTACAAATTGAAAAAGATGAAGGCCAATGAGGGCAGGAAAGGCTCCTCCTAATGGATTTTCAGTTCCTCTATGTTCTGACACCCGCTACACCCGTCATTTCCCCTCCATAAAACCTCAACTTGCCAAGCTGCCTGTCTGTGCAGATCAACAATAGGCATAAAAATAGTACCGGCTTCTGCTAATCTCTTAATGCAAGTCTTAATCAGGGTGGATGACTTGCCAAACTTTTCCCACAAGTCAAACCAACTCAGGAGGGGGAAGCAGGGCTTGATCCATGCTGTCTACAGCAGAGAGGGAGAACTGTTGACCTTTAATGGGGATATAGTCAGGTGGTGGAAGGAGTGTTTTGAGGACCTCCTGAATCCCATTAATACCCCTTCCTGGAAGGAAACAAAGTTGGAAGACTCAGAGGACTTACCCCTCATGGGGGCTGAGGTCACTGAATAGTCAAAATACTCTTCAGTGGTAGGGCCCTGGGGGTGGATGAGATTCTTAAAAGCTTCTGATGTTGCTGGGCTGTTTTAGCTGACACATCTCTTCAACATTGCACGGAGGCTGGGGACTGTGCTTTTGAATTGGCAGACTGGGGTGGTGGTCCCAGTCTTTAAGAAAGGGGGACCCAACTTCAGGGGGATCACACTCCACAGCCTCCCAGGAAGACCTACGCCAGGGTAATGGAGAGGAGGATCCAGCTGTTAGCTGAACAGGGTTGCCCATTGTCACTAATCTGGGGTGGCTTTCCCCAAATCTTCGTAGCACTAAATAGTTTGTTATCTAGCACTTAAGACTGACCGTTAATTAACAAGTGTTTCCCGAAACCCTTCGTAGCTAAGGTAGTTTGTTATCTCGCTCATAGATTTACGAATGATCTGACCCACTCGTTATTTTCGAAGTAGTTCATTGTTTGAACTTTCGCCTGCTGTCCTGTCACAGAGACGCAGAGACTGGCCAAAATAGATCACAAAAACTCACTGGATAGCTTAAGTGCAGCTGTAACAATACAGTTTTATATTTGAAATGGATTACACAGCATGTTAACATAAACAGCATACACTGACCCAACACTGAAAACAGCCAGCTGAGGTGGTTCAGGCATCTATGTAGGGTGCCTCCTGGACGCCTCTTTGGGGAGGTGTTTCAGGTATGTCCAACCGGGAGGAAACCCTGGGGCAGACCTGCGACACGTCGGGGATATTGTATGTCTCAACTGACCTGGGAACGCCTTGGTACTCCCCCGGTGGAGCGGGAGGAAGTACGAAGGAATGAAAGGTCATCAGGTCGCATGACGGCTTCAGGTTTGACGCAGCTGGAATGTCAGTAGTTTTCATTGGGGCCACCCACAGCGGCCTGGCGTCACTGACAGATATATTACCAGCTTTGCTTTCCGGTGCTGTGCTCATCACTGTTACTGCAGCTTCCTCCTTCCAGGGTCGTAGGTTCAAACTTTTAGTTAAGGGAAACAAAGTGACTCAGGGGGTAGCACTGTCCCCACACAGTTCCATGGCTGGGGATTTGAACCCAATCCCCATATGGTGTGTGTGTGTGTGTGTGTGGACATGTTCATATTACGTTGTGGGGACCCAATGTCCCCACAGTGTCATAAAAACTAATTTTCTACCTTGTGGGGATATTTTTTTGGTCCCCCATAAGGATAACCTCAATTTTATAAAAATCTGTGTCTGCAATCAAAAAACTAAAAATGCCAAAAGTATCATATTTTGTTTGGTTATTTATGGTTAAGGTTAGGGCTGGGTAGGGGTTAAGGGTGTCATAGTTGGGATCAGGGTTATGCCCATAGGAATGAATGGAGTGTCCCCATAATGATAGGAATACGTGATATGTGTGTGCGTGTGTATGTGTGTGTGTGTGTGTGTGTGTGTGAGGATGTCATGATTGAGATTAGGGTTTTTCCAATAGAACTGAATGGATGGTCCTCACTAAGTTAGGAATACAAATGTGTGTGCGTGTGTGTGTAACCTGCATGTTCTCCCCATGTTGTGTGGGATTCCCCACTTCCAGACACATGCTGTTAGGCTAATTAGCGCCCCTAACTTGCTCACAGTGTGACTCTGTGCCCTGTGATGAAGTGGCACCCCCTCCCGCTGTGTCCCCCTTTGCCTCACCGCCTAGTAACCCTGAGCAAGATCAGCAGTTGGAGGATGGATGACTAAGGACTTGGACCTGCAATCCCCACGCTGGCAGCTGAAGTCCCAGGAGGCACCCTGCTGGACTCAGGCAAAGTTCCTCAGCTTGAATTCCAGCAATGAGATGACAGACTGCGTAAATGAAGCTCCCCTTGGGTAAAGGTTATAGCACCTGCCACCAGTGAAATCTTTCCTCTGGAGTCTGCATGTGTGGATTTTCCAGGCTGTCCTCCTGCTTTGTTCCCTACAAATGTGCTTTCATTCTGGACCATAACTGCATATTTATAAACATACCAAATCAGCATCTCTGCTGAAACCATCATCTAGAGCACATGTGGGGTGCAGTTATGTTTGCAGTTAAGTTTGTAAGATGCAGCCGCTATGTGATTATGATACTTTATTTGCTATTTGTATGAGTACCGGTACTTAAGAATACTTTTGTTTTTTCAGATCCCATCATGCACTCATAAAAATACATCAATGAGAGCTGAAAGTGCCTAATTAGTATCTAACAAAGCCATGGGTGAAGGAAAGCCCTCGTAGTTCTGACGATCCCCATTGGTTTTTGTCAGTTTTTTGACAAAAACCCACATCTACCAATCAGTCAGCTGATTTATTGCATGTCAATGAGCTAAGATATAAAGGAGGGGGCCTCATTTTATTCCAGTTAGTGACATCTCGCTTTACCTCTGTCTACACTTACCTCTGGGACTGCATAGCCTTATCATAACTGCACCATTTGCTGTGCTGTACTTTGCTGATACTTTGTTGGGGGGATTGTACCGATTGTGCCAATGATTGGTACCTTTATATATCATCACAATGGCTGAAGGCATGGGTGTCAGATATTTTATTCTATATACATTTTCGTTTGGAAAGAATATCAAACAGAATTCAGTTACCAAGAAAAAAATGAATGGTATGGTATAATGCCAGCAAATGACAACTCACAAAATTGTGCAGTTCTATTCCTACTTCTGTTTTGTAACAGCTATCCAGTTGTAGCTTGAAGGAGAACAGGGCTGTTTGATGTCACCCATCTTATTCCTGTGTCAGAAAGATGTCCATGGCCCAGAAGAGGAACAGGATCACAGCTGGATGAGTTCAACTTTGCAGATGACCTGGCTCTGGACAAGAGAGGGGCTTGTGTTCTTCACTTCACGTTCTTCACTTCTTCAGCCATTCATAGCATTCATCATGTGAAATGATGGGGGATCCCTTAAGGTATTAGAGAGTAGATGTTAGGACCAGTAAGGCATGAGCACCATTCTTCCAACTAAAGAATTCAGGGAATTCAGGGACCTGTCCACCGCTGGCAAGATTAGGGCTTTCAACACCAACATGAAGTCAGTCCTACTCTACAGAGCTGAGACATGGAGGACCACCGTTACCACCACTATGAAGATCCAGACTTTTATCAACACCTCAGAAGGATCCTCCGGATTTGCTGGCGAAACAAGACTCCGCAGAGGAAGAGGATCTCCACAACATGGGAAGTCGACAGGCCGCACCCTCCGAAAGACGGCCTGAAGCATCACAAGAGAAGCCCTCAGAAAAAGAGGCCAGCCAAAAAAAGCCTGGCAGCATGCCTAGGAAGCAGGTGCAAAAAGAATAGGTCACATCTGGGGACAACTGGAGAAAGTGGCCCATAAGCGAGATGTCTGGAGAGCTCCTGTAAAATGTATATATACATATATATGTCCTATGGCCCAGGAGGGATATTAGGTGGAATAGGAAGAGGAAATATGCGAATTAGGACTTGATGCAAACTACCTTCGTATCTTATTATGCACAGTATATATATAGAAATGCAAATGGACAGTAGCAGTTAAAAAACAAGAATTTTTCCAAAAAGCTATTGATATCTTGTTGAAAGGCTGGAAGAACATCACTTCAGTCCACACACCTCTCCTCAGGGGTACCCCAGCCATTCCGTGTAGTTGTTAAATTTAGTCAGTACTTCTTCACCACACCAATAATAAGAGAAATCCCCTGCCTCTAGCTATATTTTCACTCATTTCTCCCTTCATGTATTTGGCTGCTGAATCATCGATTTCTCAGATCCTATTAACAACTGAAATGATTTTCCGTCAGCCAAGAAGATAAATCCGCAAACAAGCAGCCAAAACATATTATGATTTAGCAGTGTAGAGTTTCCTGCCTGTTTTCTCAGTTTATGTCATTTGGTTTCAGTAATTTCGGGAAACATTATTCCTGTTTCGTTCTTTGACCTTTGAACTGAGATGAGATTAACGGAGATTAAGCAGCTGTGAAGTCTAATTAGGAAATTACCCATAAATATTGTTTTTTTCCCTTGCTGGTCTGCAGCAATGCATGATTCACAAATATTGCAATAATAACAAAAATTAAAAGCATGTCAGAATCTCTGAATTATTCCTAACGATAAAACATTTGCTCCCAATTTATGACCCTACACTTTCCAGTACCCACCAACAATCCTCACATCTGTCACCCGAAGTTTAGTTATCCACTTTACCTCTGGTTAAAGATTAACCACAAACTTGTGCAGAGGAAATCTAATCGATTCCCATTTTCACCTTATCTCATTTGCAGTTTAATAATTACTACTTAATTGTGCAGCTCGCCCTGGAAACACTGCCCCCCTTACACTGCCACTGATGTTAAGATGCACTTTTGCTCTCTCTCCTCCCTCTTGGAACACATAAGATAAATGAAATTAAACAATTAACATTATGAATAATATTAACTATGCCTATGGAAGAGAAAAGTTGTGCATCCAGTCAAACAAATGATCTGTATTTAAAAAATATCACATTTAAGCAGCACAAAGTTTTGATTATATAATAAGATGCACGTTGCTGGTGACCTTTTCACATCGTGAGGATTAGAGGAGCAGCGGTGCTATTCTCCATATGATATTAAAGTCAGTGACAATGATACAGTCCCAAATAGTGAAAAATGTAATTGTTAATCTTTAAGGGATCTATATTCAGGAATGAAATGTCCACACTAAAACTCCAAATATTAAATATTTTGTCTTTAAAGGTAATAGTATTTAATCTGTCAGGATTTTGTCCTACATTTTTCCAGTAGGGAGGTAAAAATGATTTCAAATTATACAAATCTTATTGTATTAAATTTCCTACATCAATTTTTCTCCGTTCACTTCTCTTACAATAATGGTTCTAGTCAGCTTATGCGTTCCAAAGTGAAATTAAATTTGCCACAATGTTAGTTTACTATTTTTTGTGCCTTTTATCTAAAAAAAACCTCTGAAACTTCAATTTCATCATTATATTCAATGATAATGGAAAATGTGTTTTGCTTATGAAGTAGGTCCACTGTTGTACCTACAAAGTACTTATTAGTTTGCTTGTCTGTTTGTTTAAACCAATTTATATATTTATGTATGTTTATCAGTTATTCATTCATTCATAATTTTTAACGAAGATTTAAGCCAAGTTAACTCTCAAATGTACTTTGTAGTGTGAACCAGAAATCAGGCTTATAGACAATGCAGTCTATACTGATTACTGCCATTACTGCTCCCATGCACCTTCACAGTTATACCGGTCCCTTATCAATTCTGGCTTATTGACAATACAGCCTATACTGATTACTGCCATTACTGCTCCCATGCACCTTCACAGTTATACCGGTCCCTTATCAATTCTGGCTTATTGACAATACAGCCTATACTGATTACTGCCATTACTGCTCCCATGCACCTTCACAGTTATACCGGTCCCTTATCA